>BQMB01000832.1:0-63575 GCA_027943415.1 Closterium sp. NIES-67 | reverse complement strand
TGAGTGGCCTGGCATGGCAACATTCCTTTTGCCATTCCCCATGCCCCGTGCCCCATGCCGGATGCCGGATGCCACCCATTAGGTACAATGTGATGCGACTGGAGGGAGGGCGCATGGGGGCAGTCAATGGCATGCGACCCAATGGGCAGGTGGGGATCGAATAGGCGGGCACTGGGCAGGGGTAATGGCCCATGCATCGCCATGACCCATGCATCACCATGACCCATGCATCACCATGACCCATGCATCACCATGACCCATGCATCACCATGGCCCATGGGGCTAATCCACTGTATCTCAGCCTTCCCCTATCCTTGTTTGGGCCTCACACACTCATGAACCCACTCTTGCTGCTACTGCTCCACTCTTCATGTGTCCTTCTGCTCACTGCTGACATGCCACATGCTCAATGCCCCGTTCTCCATGCCATGTGCTCAATGCCATGTGCTTACAGGTGGATGACACGTGCTTGCAATCGCGGGAGGTGTGGACAGGTGTCACGTACGGATTGGCTGCCACAATGATCTATGAGGTTCTGCACCATGCACCATGCACCACACCCCACGCCCAATGCACCATGCACCATGCACCATGCACCATGCACCATGCACCACACACCATGCACCATGCACCATGCACCATGCACCATGCGCCATTGCCCATGCAACATACAGCATTCACCCTGCATGTGTCTCGCTCGTGTCCCCATCAGTCACTCTCATGGCTTGGCATGGGGCGCCTCGAGGCACCACCATGCTTGTGCCTTCCATCCTCTAGGCATCAACTTGCACCATGGCATGGCATGGCCTCACGCCGCCTCTCACTGGCTTCAATCCGCTTCATGGCATGAGAGGGGTGCTCTCGCATGGGATTTGCTGATTCCGCCTCTGCTCTCCTCCCTGCTCAGCAGTGATGTGCCGCCCTGATATGCGGTGTTGTGTTGTGCTTCTTTCTATAAGAAAACTGAAACTCATGTGTCAAACGTGCACTGCGGCTTTAACCCACTAATACCTCCCCTCCCCACTCTTCCATGTGTGCGCCAGGGCATGCCGCTCTCAGGCCTTCCGCACAGCGCAGGGCATTCACCAGGCGGGGTGGAACGACCTGGGGTGAGCTGGGTGGGTTGATGGGATGTGCTGATATGAGCCTGTGGGCTTGGGTGAGCGTGATATGGGCTGATGCTGCAAGTGTGCAAATGATGCTTGGGAGCAATGTCCTCAAATGGGTATGTTACATGGGGACTTGTCATGATAGAGTGACTCCCCACCCCCTTTCACTTTTCTCACTCTTTCTCCGCCCCTCTTTGACAATGGGCAGTTATTGGTTCCAAACCCCGGAGGGTTGGGACACTGATGGTCGCTTTCGCTCATTAGCATACATGCGGCCACTTGCCATCTGGGCTATGCACTCGGCCTTGAGCAGTGCAGAAATTAAGAAGTCTTAACACCGAAGAAGGGAACTCGCCAGTGAATGTATCTAAACGCCTCATTATTTCATGTGTTTGTGTTTCATTCATGTGAAGTGCAAATATGAACGAGCTGCTATCACACGAATGATATATCATACCATGTACGCAAATGGATACAAGCAGTTGGGGAATGTGTCCCATTCCAACCCTGGGATGTGTTTATTGCAGAACCTAGGACAGTTCCTGCGTCGCGTCACCCGCGGGTGTCTTCTGGCTCTGGGGCAAACCTGGTGTCTCGTAGTCAAACTGCGTGTCTTCCCTTAAAACGGATGTGTGACAATTTCCGAGGGCGAAAGTCGCTGAACCGAAAATGCGACCCCACACACAGTACCGCGAGCCCAACGCGACAAAAACGGGATGGTGCACCGCCCTTCTTCCTGAAATCGAGTCTTGTGGCAAACGTTGCTTTGCGTTGAATTTCCGTACGAAGGCGCTATTTGTACACCCAATTTTGCAATTTAGTACAGCGCATGCATTTCGTTAATGGACCTGCACGCTAGCCTTCAAGTTTCTGTCTCGGATCTACAGTACACTTTGGGTTAGGGCGTGTCCAGCGCGTTCATTTTGCCCCAACACCGATTTTTTGACGTTTTTTTAACACGCCGAAATATTGATTCGCCAAGTGTGAATGTGTTGAGGTACACCCACAGTATCAACAGCAAAACGCGCGGATACGAGCCCCGCCCATGGCTATACAAATGAGCGGGTGTGCAGTGCGCACATAACAGACTGAGATGCGAAAACAGCAGGGTAACCGAATTTCGTCCCGGGAAAGAGGCCCCGTGCGAGTCGCGCATGCAACTCCAATTCTTCTTCCGCTTGTTTCGCCGTGCTTCGCAAGCGTCACGAAAGCCTGGCGAGAGTAAGCGTTCTATTTTTTGCCAGCCAGGATTTGGACGTTTCTACCGTGTACATAATTTGCGCACGATTTTCATTCGGTTCGGAAACGTGTGGCCCACGTCTGTGGGCACATTTGGAGGGTGTCCGCCAAAACCGTCAATTTATCGTGCGTGTCCGAATGGACACGAAATTTCGGGTTACCAGGTCAAAAGTTTGTACCTGATATGCAAAGTGAATAGTAAACGAACGCGCTGTACACGCCCTTAGGCGTTTTGTCCACAGTACACCTATCCGGCGCCATTTTCTCAAATCACTATTTGCTATCGCTTGTGGCGCTGTAGCTTGTCGTTAGTGGAGGGGTGAGGAATTAGCGCCAACTGGGAAGTTGGCGTTAATTTCTCAAAGAGCAAGCGCGCGAAACTGGCTCTGAGTCAGCGCGCGCCAAAAAAGAGATGACTAAGCGACACCAGGCCTCCCTTGACATTGCGCGCAAGTCGTAAATTACAAGCGTGCACACGAGTGCACACAACAGTGTGCTTCATATACAACACATAGCAAATATAAGCGTTGCAACAGATGGAAAAATAACAATAACACCCTAAACTTTCAGAAGCATGTTAGTCCGAGCAACCAATTCAAATTTAGAATGGAAAAGAGACAAAATAAAATCAGTCATGGGAAAAATAATGCAAATCCAATCAAAGCCCCAAGCTAGCGCGTGCCCATTGTACGAGGTCGGGATACGGGCAAGTGGATGACAGCGCTCTCGAATTGCGCTTGACTGACGGCTTGAAAAAGCTAGCTAGGCGACTGTCTGGTGCTAACTCAGGCAGCCTTGCAACAGCTGCCCGTGTGGAACCAGGAGCGGCGTCTGCTTCAATCGGGGGGGCGTTGTTAAAGTCAACCAGGGCAGAACGGGAAGAAGGATATGGAAACTAGCGGCCAATTCTCTCTTGATGGGTGAGGGGTTGTCCAACATAAAAAATGGGCAGAGCATCATCAAATGTTATGAACTCCCGGCCAATCATGGGCGTGCCGCGAAGCCGAAGCCGCCCGATGAGGCGCGTGAGGGAAGTGGGATCCTCTGTGGGAGGATCTTGGGAGGGCCCCTCAAACACACGACTTAGTCCCCATGCTGTAAGCCATGAGCAAGGTACTATCCCACTACAGCGCCAACACCGTCGCACGATCTGAAAGTCCGATTGCATCCACACCCCACTTACCCATACTATGGCCGTGCGTAGATCGGGCCGCTTGGGCAGCCCCTCCTCCCCCTCCCCCTCTCCTTGCAGTGGACCTTGTCACCATGCTCCCCTCCGTCATGACCCCTATACTCTCGCCATCCGCGCCCGTTTAATTGGTCTTTTCGCCCGCCCCAACCACTACACGCTCTGGCCTTTCTAACTCCTTGATAAGCCAATCCATCAATAGCCTCTTGTAGCGCAACTTGAGTGTGGAGATGACACCTTAATCGAGCAGTTGAACGTGTGACGTGCAGTTTGGCGGGAGGTAGACGACTCGTACATAAGGAATGTCGACGATCTTGATCCCCTTGTACTCATGCTTTGTGATGTCCACAATCGACCGCACGATGTTGTAAGTGCTAGCGTTGTCCACAAGGAGCACAATGTGACGTCCTTGGTCCTGCATTTGCGCACTCTTTGTATCGAGCCACTGCGGGAAAACCTACCAAGGTGTGTAAAGATTATATGTGAAGGGTACAACGTCGTCATTTCTATGGGAAATGCACACTTATCATCTCAGTTGGGCTACTCAGCATAACAGAACCAAGCGCATGCTCATTAATCAAGAGACCAAGCACGAAAAGACTCACCTCTGCTGTCATCCACGCCCGACCATTTGAGCGGTACCATGCGAAATTCTGCACATGAAAATCCCCGCAGAATGAACGTGGGCGGCAGCTCTTGCCTATAACGATGGACGGTAAGAACTCGGAGCCATCCGTGGTCACACATAGGCCGAGGGTGAACCGCTCCTTATCAACCTTGCAACCACTTAGAGATTGGGATGCATAGGATCTTCGGGGTTGTTGATCAGAGAGGAACCCCGTCTCTTCCATGTTGAACACGTCGGAGGGTTCATAATGGCTTAGAATCTCAGGGATAATCTCTCGCGCGAGACCGATAGAATGCGCATTTGCATCCGTCACCTCTCCCTTGCGGATGTACGATGCCAACCCTAAGCGGGCCAATGCTCGGCATAGCCATCATGGGCTAACATCGCAGTCTTTCGACAGTTTCATCTCGACGGCTAAATCTTTCGCCTTTGCGAGAAGCACATGGAAGGAGACGGGATTATTCGCCTCATTTTGATGAGCTGCCCACTGAGATAACCTAGTCTCTAACGCGGGGTAATGACCCTTGGTCTTGCATTTCCGTGTAGGCGGCAGGGTGGTGCATTCGAGCCAATATTTTCCATTTTGGATAATTTTCTGGATAGTGGTACGATGAGGCGTCATATTAAATTCTGCCTCCACCCAGTCTAATAGATCCTTATTTTCAAGGTTCTGATTGTCTGCTGCATATAGAATGAGTCTCCGCTTCTCGTCTAACGTTAGTGCAGTATTACGCCTTGGGGTTGGCATGGTCTACGTTCTGTTTCTCCGTAAAAAAATGAGATGTTGTGTGCGTGAGTCTGCTGCGTTCCGTTCTGTCGTTTGGGTGAGTCTGCTGCTCTATGTTCTGCTCTTTGCACTCTGTGGGTTGCGTCTGAGCTCATTATGAGGGAACCGCGGCAACACACGCATTGGGAATTGGCCACGGCGGGGTATTGCTGGGCAAATTCAATGCTTGGAACGTTTCTTGTTAGTTTGCATATGTGTGGGGAGTTTTGATGTGGTGTGCATCTTTCAACCTTTGCACCCGTTCGTTTCGTATTTTTGTTTGGAGCGAATTCTGATTGGCGCGTGACCTCTTCTAAGGACCCCTAATTCCTTCACGAAAAATTGTGGTTTGCTGCGGGGCGCAATCCAAGTCGACAAACCGGTTGTATACACGTGGGTTTATATGCGCCTCAGTTTGGGTTCCTTGGGTGTGGTTGTGTTCGGACTGAGATGGGGGAGGATTCATCGCTGAGCTCAGCTAGTTGCTGACTTGGTGAAGTGTGACACACCTTCCCCAAAAGTTTCGATATTTACACGCGTCAGTTTGGGGCGGCAACTGGCAAGTGGTTTAGGAAGGCGACAAAACCTGAGAATTTGTTGGGTGAGAAATTGGCACGCAACTAGTTGTATAGTGTTCCTTGGCGACAACGATTTGGGCGCTTGGCCAACCGGCTACCCTTGATTTTTAAGTTCGCTTCACTAACAAAAGTCGTGGACACTGGAAAACTTCCCACCACTCCCATGTCTTTCTGCGTCTCACATCCGCGGATGCACGACGCAGGAACGGGTCATAAGCCTTCCCATGTCTCTAGGGGTCGCCCTGGTGAATTAAACTTTACCCCACCCACGTCAATCATCCAGTCCAGGTGCAGTAAGGGCAGGTTTAGTGTGTTCATTTTGCGCTGACACGTGCCTTTTACGTCTTCTGTACATGTTCAAAACTTGTTACGGCGAGTGTAGATGTCGCGAGGCTCAAGTGTCGACTACAGAGAGCATATGTAAGGAATTTCCATTCCTTACTGGGTCGTACGCTAGCGCGTACACCTGAAATCCTGGACTCGTCACGTTCGGCCTCAATTATCGGCCCAACCTCTTTCCGAGTCGCGTCCAGCACTGTCGTCACATTGCCGAACCTACCCATGTTCCGAGGTTATCGCCCTAGCACGCCAACACCTATATAACCTCGTGCCTTCATTGCAATAGCGACCTTGTATTCTCACGTTATATTTCATTGACACGTCCTGTGTCATAACAACATGCTTAGCTCGGCCTTGTGTCCCGCCGTTGATACGACAAATTGCTCTGCGAAGCGAAAAGAATAGAGCTTGGCAAAATCTGCTGAGTTACGATATTACGGGACCCGAAAACGAGGCCTCGCTATTTTTTCCCTGGCATTGAAGAGGTTGCATCACGATGACGAAGTGGTGTGTTCAATTTTCGCCAGCATGGGAGTCTGTTTCGGGTACGATTTCCAGCCAGATTCAAAACGTGCCCCACACGACTACTGGGACGCTTCGAGAGCATCCGCTAAAACCATGCACTTACTGCGCGGGTCCTAAAAGACATGGAATTTCGGGTTGCCATAGCTGAATTCTGTACTAGTCACTTCAACTGAATAGTATATGACGCAATGGACACGCACTAAAAATTCGGACCATTTTTGGAGGCCAAAAAACTGTATCGGCCAGGTCGGAAATGCGGGGTTTTCTGCCTCACATACACTTATCGCGGAGATGTAAAATGTAGGGTAATTTGCTGACAGATCAGCAACTTTGACCAGCTGATCTGTACGGTGTAGATCAGTTCTCGCAACCTAAAAACAACATCTTTCTAATATGACGCACTACGAACAGTTCTCAATCATCAACATTAGCAGGGCTTTTTTATTTGATGTGGGGGTGGTTCGTTTTTCCGTACTTTAGAGGTGACACATCGGCAAATCCCGTTTCAACCAAGGGTATACACAATAATTTTCACACCCAGTATTTTCACAAAGGGTGCCGCTGAGAGGGTATTCACCCCCCGAAAGCATCTCCTGAAGACCACATCCCGATACCTTTGAAAACAACCAGAACTTAGGTTTCTATACGAAATAATTACTGCTCGATTTAGTGTTTCTCGAGTCAGGAAACCCGACGTCAGCTTAGGCAGTGCTAATGTTTTTTCCCCGCGTGGAGTCTGCCAAGCTTAGGCCGTAGGAACAAGGGGGTACTATCTACGCACTCAGAAATATTCAGGGTAGAAACAAAAGTTTTTCTGCCGCTCATTTTCAGGGTGTAAGATTACCGCGGGCCAGGTGTATAGGGGCTCACAAAGCGCCAAAAACATCGCTACACCAATAGTTTATCTTGTTTTCTTTGACAAGGCAGGATGATTACCCTGAACTGTTTTTTTTCCCCCTTGCCTTGTCAATCTCCACGTCAACGAACCTCATGTGTGGATTCGCTCGTGTGTGGAAGAACACCACCACACCAGGGCTTATTGATTGTTTTTGAACAGCTCTGACGCTCAGAGCTCCCTTCAATTTTCGATCTGAAAATCCAGGTTCCGAATATATACTGCTCTGTTTTTTCGGGGTCAGCCGGGAAAAAGCTCGGCGAGCGCACATTTCCACGGATTTTACTTGAGGTTGTTCCAAGCTCTGTGTCACATTGGAGTCGCGTGTGTTCTAGGGTATGAAGGGAGTATTCCTTCCCACGAAGTAGCTTGGTAGCCAGGTCCTAGAAGAGTGACGGGTGGAGGGGTGAGATAAGGGGTGAGGGGAGGGATGGGACGCCGGGAGAGGGAGGGTGGAGGTAGTGGAAAAATCAGGGTACCTGGAAAATTTCTTGGAGTTTCCAGGATCGCCTGACGATCTTCCCAGATTTTGTCAGAGCTGATTAAAAAAACCAGGAAGAAAATATCAGCGCGGGTCTAATAACTACCTTAAAATTTCAGTCAAGTCAGGAAAAACGCCCTGATAACATATGCCCTGCAGCACACCACACCACACCACACGGGTTTCCACCTTTCCGAGAAACTGTGGCAGATGCGGTACTGTAGCAATTACAGTTACTGTACAGTCATTCGCCTTGTTCTTTTTTGAGCGGTGGTCATGCGAATGTCCGAAGTGAGCCCCAATTCGAATGCATAGAAAGGACACCTTTGCTGGCAGCAATGCACACTTGGCAGCGTCACAGTGGCTGACTTGGTTCCTAGCAGCATTTCGTTTCCAAGATTCGTGTAGGTTCCTGCTTTTGCAAGATTCCAGTCCTGCACCTTTGTTTGGAAAATTGGCCTGGGGGCTGGGATTCCTACCAGAAGTGTCCCGAAGTTTTCAAAGCACAGATGATCCAAGGGATTGTGCTGAAATGCGCTCTGTAGTTCCTCCCGAATTCAATAAGGTGATTCTGCATTATGATAGTTAATCTCGCACAACCTTCATCAATTCCCTTTATACGACGAGGCTGGCACAGTTCATTAGACTGGCAATTAACCCTCACGGGTCGTTTCTCGGACTCCGCAAGTCGCAGCATTGAGTGTGGCCATTTCCACCACTTGACTCAGTTATTTCGAGACCTGGAATGTTCTCGAGTCAAGCACAACCGAAAGCTATTTAAGCTAGAGCCGTTGAAACCCAAAAATCTCGTGACTAGACTTAAAGGCAGGGGCTAAGGGTATGAGAATCTGCAGTGGGCTATTGTCGGTAGGTTTGGGAGTGGGCCCGGGGTCAGGGTGTGTTAGAGTACGGAAGTTTGACAATTTGGTTTATGTTTTCTGTGAAAACCTACTTTCGAAAACCCCCCCCTCCCCCCCCTATTTTCCGTGGCTACTAAATTTGCGCGTTATCAAGTGTGTAGAAGATTCGGCAATCGTGCTTCCATTCTGCTCCGCCGAGCCCGACAAGCAGACCGTGTCGAGGGAAAGCTGTAGATAAATGATTTTGCCACATGTCATCTAGAGAGAGGAGGAGAAAAGGTTTGTTGGCGTGGATCTGCCTTTCCAGCCCAGCACTTGCACCTAGCTGGATTTTCGAAAAGTGAGAACGGCAAGTGGAGAAACGATTGTGAATGGGAGCGTCTCAGTCATCCTGCACTGCAGTGGCCAGGCCATGGCTGGCAGTGCTGCCACATCGCTGTGGGCCGTCCCCCGCCCCCGGTCATCCCTGCAGCCCTGCCTCCTCCTGAGTCTGTCTGTCTGTCCGTCGTCCCCCACCCCACTCTGCAGCAGGCTAGCTGTGCTTTCCTTCCCACTGCTCCCTCCGTGCCTCACGCGTCTCTTTCTGCCAACTTTTGCCTTCTCCAACCCACCTTCCCACACATCCACGCTGGAGCACCAACCCCTTTCCTCGCTGTCGCCTGGTTGATTCTCTTTCTCACGCTTCTGCCTTTCTATGAGCCACGGTGCAGAGACTCCAGCACTGCAGCAGATGTCCTGCCTTTCGCCACTCGATTCTTCCTCCTCTCTTCTCCTTCTACAGTACTCCGAGTAATAGTCGCCAGCGATAGTACGCGAGCCTTAGATCCTCCGCGTCCTCTTCGGGTTTCCCAACGCTAAGTTCGTTCCTTTTTTTCTCCGTTCGCCGCTAGAGGAGTTTCTAGCGCTCGGAATGGCGTCGTCAGTAGCCGTCGATTATATCCACGAGCCGCCGCGCTCGCAAGCAGACTACCAGCAATGGGAGCCACAGGCACCGCCAACCTCACTACCATCTCCGTTGAACACCTCCCGTCACCCTCACCACCCTCACCACCACCACCACCAGCGGTCCAGCGACGTTCACCCTTCCATCATGTCCCCCATTGCGTCGAATTGCGACCATCTTTCGTCGCCGTCGCCCGTCGCCGAGTCTCGGCTCGCACAGCATCGCCGAGTCTCGTCGCTCACACCGTCCCTCCACGAACCGTCGCATTCGCGTCGCTCTTCGGCCTCTGCCTTCGACCTGCGCGCGCTGGAGCTTGAACCGAGCATTACTGAATCAAGTGTGACTGAATCGAGCGTGACTGAATCGCAGGGTGACGACGACGGCGCGAGCTCCACCACCACCACCAGCACCGTTTCGTGCCATAACGCGTTCGGCGTCTTCGCGCGCCGCAGGCGCCGCCCGAGCGCTCGCAGAGAGAGGTCAGAGCAGTCTGAGAGATCAGCGAGATCAGAGAGGTCCGCCGCTCTGAGCCCTCCGGCTGACGTGAACCTTTCTTGGACGAGAGCTGCGCATGTGGCCCCGGCACCAGAGCTGCCGCGCCTGCCCCGCCATGAGATGCGGCGTGACTTGCGGAGGAGAGACGGAGAGGAGAGTGACGACGAGGGGGACGGCGGCGGCGGCGGTAGAAGCGGCCGAGCCGGCGCGGCGGTTTCTATTTTGAAGGACGGGTCGCCGATCGCCGCTCCGCGCCAGGCGCGCGGCGTTGACTCCGCCGCGTGGGGGCAGCAGCTCGGCGCGCTGCCGGCTGCCGCGCTGCCGCGGCCCATCGCCGGCGCGAGCCGGCAGAAGCCGCCGCTCGCGCTGCGGCTGCGCCGCTACGGCGAGCGCGACGGCTGTGCCTCCCCTGCGACCAGCGGGGAGTTGCCGCTGATGTGGCGGCCTCCGAAGACCCCCGCGAGCAGCGGAGAGATGGCGATTTCAGAGGCGAAGGAGATGATTTTCGGGTCGACTCTAAGCTCCCCCGCAACCAGCGGGGAGATGGCGCTTCTTGAGGCGCAAAGGTCCCCCGCCAGCAGCGGAGAGATGGCGCTCTCGGGCGAGAGCGCGGGGGAGTGTGCGCCGCTTCCGCTAACTCCGCAGGTGTCAACCGGGGGAGGGAGCATGCATCGGTCGACGTCACCGTCGCTGTGGAACCAGCTGGAGTCGGCTTCGAAGGATTTGCTGCTCGCCGCCAGGCACAGGCGCGCGGCGCACGGCGGGAGATTGCCCTCCCCGAGCCCCCCGCAGCACGACAGGAGAGCCGCCAAGGACGGTGCGCATGCGTGCCATGGGCTGTCTCCGCAGCCCGCGCACAAGGCGCACCACCGCCACGGGCTGTCCCTGGGGGAAATACCCCTGAATAATGGTACCGGCAGCAGCGGCGGCAGCGGGAGCGACAAGCGTAGTAGCAAGGGCAGGGTGGCAGTGCGGGCGAGCGCGTCGGCATCAGCGTTGGAGCTGGTGGACCGGTGGAGCGTGCTACCGTACGACAACGACGCGCGGGAGAAGCCGCGGGAGTCAACGCGCGAGTCAACGCGAGTCAAGCCGGCGAAAGCCCGGAGCGGCAGCCGAGAGCACGGCGGCACGGCCGGAGCAGCGGCGGTGCCGGGCGAGTTCCTCTCGTCGTACTTCGGCGACGCGCCCGGCGCTTATGTCGAGGAGTTCGCGCTGCAGGAGGCGCGCAACGCGGCGTCCAACGCGGGCAGCGCGCACAAGAAACCAGCGCCGGCGCAAGTGGAAAGCATTTCCGCGGATCCTGCTTTCCCCTCTGCGCCCGCTGCTGAGCGCAAGCAGGCTGACGTGCGCGCGCAGCTGCAGGCGGAGAGCGACCAGGCGCAGGAGCGGCGGAAAGGGGAGCGGCAGAGGGAGCGGGAGGGGCGGCAGCAGTGGGCGGAGGAACAGCAGCGGATGCACCAGCAGCTGCAACTGCTACGGCAGCAGCAGAAGCTGCAGTTGCTCCAAGCCTTCCACGAGTCGAACCAGCAGCACCTGCGCCCCTGCGACTTCGTCCTCGGGCGCCCGTACTCCTCCCTCCACCGCCGCTTCGTGCTGTCGGCGCACGAGCTGGGCAGCGGGCAGTTCGGCGTCATTCGCAAGTGCGTGGAGCGCGGCACGCACAAGGTCTTCGCGTGCAAAACAATCCTTAAATCCAACATCTTGGCGGTGCAGGACGCGGCGGATATACGCCACGAGGTGGCGGTGATGGAGGCCCTGAAAGGCCACCCCCATGTGGTTAAGATCGAGGACACTTGTGAGGACGAGGAGGCAGTGCATATTGTCATGGAGCTCTGCTCGGGCGGAGATCTGTTTGACCGTGTTAAGGAGGAAGGGCGGATGCAGGAACGGACGGCTGCGATCGCGTGCCGGCAGGTGGTGCAGGCGCTGATGTGGTGCCACGTGGCGGGCGTGGTGCACCGGGACGTGAAGCCGGAGAACATTCTCGTCAAGGGGCGGTGTGAGGCAGGCGGCGGCCGGCACGAGCTGCAAGGGAACGTAGGCGCGGCCGTGGCTGTGCTGGGGGGCGCCGCTGCTGCTCCTGTGAAGTTTTCGGCTGACCCTGGCGGCGCGGTTGGTGGTGGTGGTGGCGGCGAGGCGGAGATTCAGATCAAGCTCGCCGACTTCGGCGTTGCCACGTTCACTCGGGGTGAGCCTGCACTGCCCCTGGCTCTCCCCTCCGCACGTCTCACACAGCCTCTTTGCTCCTGCTCCTTCCCCCTCCCCTGCCACGCCCTGCTCACACAACTCATTGCCTTCCCCCCCCCCTCTTGTGAATCCACCAGGCAAGCCCTGCACAGAGGAGCTGGGGACCCTTCAGTACATGGCGCCGGAAGTCCTAGCAGGGATGTACGGCCCAGCGGCGGACATCTGGAGCGCGGGCGTGGTGCTGCACATCATGCTGTCGGGGCGCACGCCCTTCTTCGCGTCCCTGGGGCGCACGGTGCAGGAGGCCATTCTGCACGGCCCGGTGCGCATGAAGGGGCCGCACTGGGAGGGTGTGAGCGAGGAGGCGAAGAGTTTGGTCCGCGCCATGCTGGATAAAGACGCTGCAACACGGATCACTGCCAGGGAGATCCTAGGTGAGTGAGACTGACGTACATTTGTCAGGTGAGGGTGGTGGTGACTGCAGTCACCTTGCTTGCTTGTGTAAGTATGTTCTCTCTTGCCACCTACAGCTCAGGCTGACCTGTCTTCTGGTATGTCTTAATGTTTCAGGCCACCCCTGGATTGCCAAGTATACGCAATAAAGTCCTCCACCGGGGTGTTCAGCAAGGTGCCTTTTTCTTCGGCATCTGCTGCATGGCAAGGAAGAAAGCTTTGCCGCTGAAGGTGTGCAGTTGCTGCTGCATCTGTACCCATAGATTCTTGTAAATGGCCACTCACTCTGCAAGTTAGTGTGCAGGTTCTGTTAAGAGCTGCATGTTGTAGCTAGTGCAGAACCTCAATACTGTAGGTTCCCTACTTCTATTAATTTGAATAGTAATAATCGTCTGTTACATTTATTCAAGTTGTCATGCCTTGGTTTTCCACTCCACCAATCCAGTATCCGCCGACCAGCTATAGTATACCGTAGGAATCCTCCTATGCTGTTAGGAACACTGTACACCCTCCCCACTTTACCGGGGCACAATGACTGTACAGCATTGACTTGTGACTCGATAAGAATCCAATCCAATCTCGAAGGTGCTGGTGCAGTAAAACTGTAGGGCGGTCCAAAGCTCGCAGGCTCTGGCTCTTCCCCCAGCAAACCCTAATGGCAGCTCCTCCTCTCCTCTCCTAACCTCTCCTCTCCTCCCCTCCACTTCTCCTCTCCTCTTCTCCTCCTCTCCTCTCCTCGTCTCCACTCCTCTCTTCCCGTCCGTGCCTGCGTGGGTGCTGGCTGGGGTGCGGTGGAAACACCCACTCTCGAGTCTCAGCTCGACTCGACCTCCTGAAATACTGTACCAGAATGCTCTCGCCTCCTATTAGCGGGGTGCTTTGCTATCTTCTGGTGATACGAGGTTCGCCCTCTATTGCGTCCTAGAAGCACGATGGATGGTTCGAAGATAGGTTAAGAAAAAGGCGTTTCTTTTCCACGACCCACTGGGCAGGACTCGCAGCGACCTTTCACGTCGTTAGGGTTTCATCAGACTGACGCATCCCACTCTCACTCCGTTCATCGCGATCCTTCCGCGTTAGGGTTTCATAGTCCCGACCCTTCCGTCCCGAATTGCATTCAATGCGCGAACGACGGGTTACCTGATTCACCACCTAGGGTCTCGAATTCGCACGGCAGTGTTATGACGTCGCACGACACCATTATGCCATCGCACAGCAGTCGTGTGCCTTCGCACGACAGCATCATGACGTCGCAGGAAGATGTTTTGCTAACTGCTTTCCCGGGTAGCTCTCTAAGCCATGCAGCCGACGCTAACGCTTCTGAACCCCCTCCCGTTTTCCCGTCCGCGGCACAGACATGGTCGGAGTTGCACGGGTCGGTCGAGAATTCAAACCTAGAGATTGCCGATAGAATGTCGGGAGAACAGTATAGTTTTCTAAAGAACGCTGAACAGCAGCAGCAGCAGCAGCAGCAGCATGAGCCGCAGCTTCAGATTTCAGATCCATTGCAGCTTTCGTGGCTTTCGGATTCCACGCAGGTGCAGTGGGATTCAAATATTGTCGGTGGTCTCGTTACAAGCTACGACGATGAGCTCTTAAAGGAGATAGAGCTGCCAGGAGGAAAGTCTGACAACAACTCCTCGGCGGAATTTCCCCGGCCGTTGGATCTAGACAAAGCTGTTGCGAGGGCCATGATGGCTGGATCAGGCTTGGGCGCAGGCTCGGATCTAGGTTCGGGAGCAGGCTCGGGAACAAGCTCAGAGCTGGGTGGAGGGTTGGCGCCACTTAAGGCTGACCGGCTTGAAATACAGCTGCTGCAGCAGCAGCAGCAGCAGCAACAGCAGCAACAGCAGCAGCAGCTGAACTTGGAAATGCAGGTGTTGCTTCAGCAACAGCAGCAGCAGCAACAGCAGCAGCAGCAACGTCAGCAACAGCAACTTTTGCAGGAACTGCTGCAGCAGCAGCGAAGACAAGCGGATGTGTCTGTTCTAGCAAAGCGGATGCTAGAGCAAGTGCAACAGCAGCACCTGCGGCAGCCGCCGCAACAGCAGCGGTGCCAGCCACAGCAAGCGCAACACCAACCGATGCTGCAGCAGCAGCAGCAGCAGCAGCAGCAGCAGCAGGAGAATAAAAAACAGCTGCTACAGCTGCAGCTCTTGCAGCAACGGCTGCTGCTGCAAGGACAAGCGCACCATCTGCTCCCGCAACGGCAGCACATGCCGATGCAGCAGCAGCAGCAGCAGCAGATGCAGCAAGTGCAGCTCATGCAGCAGCAGTATCAACTGCAGCAAATGTTGACCCAGCAAGGGCAAGCAGCACGCGGCGTGGCGCAGCAAGCAGCAGCATCACCGTCACAGCAAGAGCCAGGTGCGTTAGCAGAATCAGGCATGGCGCTGCACGCAGCAGCTGCGCGGTCAGACATCTTGAGCACCACGCTCCGTCCCTGCGACCGAGCCTCCGTGGCTTGGCGACAGGCTCGGGAGCAAATCCCTCTGCACCTGAGGAACCAACCCTTGCCTGGCACCTCCCTTGCGAGCCAGGGCGGGCTGCTGAGCGCCCTATCACACCAAGGGGGATTTCCAGGCGCTTTGTTGCAGTCATTACAGGCAGGCGGTGTACCCAGCATGTCAGTGCAGGAGGGTGGGCAGATGCCGCAGGGGCAGATGCTGCAGGGGCAGATGCCGCAGGGGGAGATGGGATGGGAGCTAGAGCAACGGGTTATGGGAGGCTGGCTAGGGCAAGACGGGAGGCGGGGGATGCAAGGGGAGGTAGGGGATGCTGGGAGCTGTGGCATGGGCGGTGCAGGGAGCAGTGGCATGGGCGGTGCAGGGAGCAGTGACATGGGCGGTGCAGGGAGCAGTGGCATGGGCGGTGGAGGGAGCAGTGGCATGGGCGATGCAGGGAGCAGTGGCATGGGCGGTGCAGGGAGCAGTGGCATGGGCGGTGCAGGGAGCAGTGGCATGGGCGGTGCAGGGAGCAGTGGCATGGGCGGTGCAGGGAGCAATGCCATGGGCGGTGCAGGGAGCAGTGGCATCGGCGGTGCAGGGAGCAATGCCATGGGCGGTGCAGGGAGCAGTGGCATGGGCGGCGCAGGGGAGTGGGCTCTGCTTCAGCAGCTGCTGGGAGAGGCGTCCCTGGAGAGTGGGCTTGCTGCTAATGCCTGTGCTGCTGCTGGTGGTGCTGCTGCTGGTGTTGGTGCTGCTGCTGCTGCTGCTGCTGCTGGTGTTGGTGCTGGTGCTGGTGTTGGTGCTGGTGCTGGTGCTGGTGCTGGTGCTGGTGCTGGTGCTGGTGCTGGTGCAGGTGCAGGTGCAGGTGATGGCGCAGGGTCCTTGCCCCTGCTGCCAGCCGCAGAGGATGCATGTGTCCTCTCCTCCTCCTTGCAACCTTGCAGCGCAAAGCCAAGTGACCACTGTGGCCGCGCTGCTCTTGCAGCTGCTGCAGCTGCTGCTGCGGTTGTTCGCGCTGGTGCCGGTGTTAATGCTGCTATTGCTGCTAATGCTGCTAATGCTGCTACTGCTGCTGCTGCTGCTGCTGCTGCTGCTGCTGCTAGCACTGTCGTTGCTGTGGTTCGTGAACGGTCATCAGTGGGGGGAAAGAGACTAAGAGAGCACTCATCAGCCGCTACACCTGCTGTACCTCACCGAGCAGCCTCGGGATCGCCAGCCACCACGGACTCACCTGCCACGTCAGCGTCCGCGTTCTCCTCCCCCTCGCACTCCACCTCGGGCTCCGGCGGAAGTTCCTCTGGTCATGGGGGAGGGGTGTTGGGCGGAGGGGTGGGAGGCATGTCGGGGGGAGGGGTGTCTGGGGGAGGGGTGTCTGGGAGAGGGGTGACTGCGAGAGGGGTGCCTCATCCCCTCCCAACCCCCAACTCCCATCCGCCTGAACCCAATGCCAACTCTAACAGCAGCACCCATACAGCAGCAAACCCCCATACCAAGACGCTTTCCCCCACCCCTGGCAGCAACATCAGCCGCCTCCACGCAAGGCAACCCGCCCCCTTGTCCCCCCCCTCAAAGCCTGCCTCTTGGAGCCAAGCCTCACCCAGAAGCCTCGCGTCCTCCCCTGCCTCTAAGCCCCTCCCATCTCCCAAAGCCTGCGCCTCTGCTCCTGCGTCCGCCAAGCCCCTTTCGTCTCCCAAAGCCGCCTCCTCCTTGTCCCCCCCTGCGCCTGCCACGACCCGCCGCTCGCCCAGAGCCCCCCCGTCCGCGCTGGCGTCGCGCCTGGCGGCGGTGCTCAACGACATCCAGTGCAGGCCCGCCCCGCCCCCCGCCTCTGGCGCCGCCCCCATGGGCGTGCGAGCCACCGTCGCCACGCTCCCTGCCACCACTTTCCCCACCCTCGCTGCTTCTGATGCGCCCGGGGCTGGCCGCACAGAGGCCGAGGGGCTGCCAGAGGGGGCGACGGGAGCTGCGGCTGCTGGGGGGGCAGCATGCCGAGACATGGTGGTGGCCAGCGGGAGAGGTGGGCGGATAGGTGCGTTCGGCTATCCTGGTGGTAGTGATTGGGGCGGCAGCAGCAGCAGCTTCACTGTGGCCAGGGAAGTGCTGGAGGCCATGGGAGCCGAGCCGTTGCTACCAGGTGGCGCATCCCGATTGGACGACGTTCACTCGGTGTTGCCGCCCGGTTCTCGCCGCCGAACTTCCGGCCTCTTTGGGGTCGGCGCAGTCCCTCTTGACTACAGAGGCGCACTCTCTCTTAACGAGTATGGCTGTAGTGGGTCTAACCTGGGAGGGTCCTTGACGGCGTTGGGAGGAAGACCAAGTGATATGTCAGGCCGGCTGGTAAGGAGTGCGGGGGAGCGGGCATCTAGAGGGGGCACAGCAGCAGTGGCAGCACTGTCCGCAGCATGGTGGGAGGCTCGAGGGCAGGTTGGAGCCTTGGAATTCCCCAAACCCACGGCCGGACCTACATCCGCTGAGGTCACGGGCCCGGCAGTTTCCGGGAAGTTTCGGTCGGTGGAAAAATTCGCGCGGGCGCAGATGGTGGCGATGGCAGAGGCGGCGGAGGCGGGCGACACCAGGCGGTTCCACTCTGCTTTTGTGCAGCTGAAGCCGCTGGGGAAGGTGCGGGGGAATGCTGTGGAGCGGCTGACGCACTACGTGGTGGAGGGGCTCATACGGCGCATGGCGGGCACGGGGTTCCAGCACTTCAGCACGCCGCTTAGACGGCCTCCCAAGGTACGAGTGGGGGAGGGACTGACTCACTCTGTGTGGAGGGGCTGATGCGGCGCATGGCGGGCACGGGGTTCCAGCACTTCAGCTCTCCTCGTAGACGGCCCCCCAAGGTATGAACGAGAAGGGGGTTGGGTCACTCTCTTTGTGTGCTGTGGAGCAGTTAGACCCGCTGCGCAGCGGACGGGCACACCCACCTGTCGGTCCGTCCTCCTTGCCACGCCAATGTGACCAACGCCCCCTTTGCTCTCACCCCACCCTCTCTCTCCCCCAGGAGCTAGACGAAGCCCAGACGCTCTACGCGTCCTCGCAGCCCTTCCCTCTCTTTGGCAGCCTCTCCATCGCCACGCTCATAGCGGAGGCGGTCAGCGGCAGCACCCACGTGCACATCGTGGACTTCGGGTGCCTGCAGCCCATCCACCTCCCAGTGCTCATGGAGATGCTAGCAGCCCGCCCCGGCGGCCCTCCCACGCTGCGAATGACCGGCATGGACACCGCGAGCTTCATTTGTGCCGGGAGGAAGGATTTTAAGAGGCTGAGGGCGATGGACGACGTGGGGAGGAGGCTGAAGGGCGTGGCGCGGCACCTGGGCGTGCCGTTTGAGTTCGAAGGGGTGGACGTGGACGAGGATAACCTGCAGATGCTGTACCAGGTGAGACCTGTACCAGGTGAGACATCTGCGCCAGGTGAGACCTGCACCAGGTGAGACCTGTCTGCACCAGATGAAGCCTGCACCAGGTGTGCCCCCCCCCTGCCAGGTGAAGCAGTGGCACGAGATGCTGGTGGTGATGAGCTTCCCATTGACCTCTGCGATAACCCATCCCCCCTTTGCTGCCCTCCTGCCTTGCTCTCCCCCCTCTCCCCCCCCACCGCGCCCCGGCAGGTGAAGCGGAGGTGGCACGAGACTCTGGTGGTGGTGTGCTTCTTAGAGCTGCTGCTGCTGCCCGACTCCCCCCACGGCCCTCGTGACTGCGTGCTGCGGGTTAGTTGATGTTGATCACTCTGCGGGTCAGTCCCCCCGTATGCTGCACACACTAGCTTTGCTGCTAGGGTTCACTCTCTCTCTCGCTTGCCCAGACTGCTTTCTGGAGCTGCTGCTGCTGCTGCCACGCGGGTCCCCGCATGGCCCCCACGACTGCGTGCTGCAGGTCACTTGGTCATTCCGCCCCACGGATAAGTCCCACCTCGCTCCTGCCTCAGCCAAATGGGGCAGTTTCAAGATGACTTTTGAGTCAACTCAAAAGTCATATCCCACGCACTGCCTTTGATTGTCCAAGTCATCTCCTTCGCACTGCCTCCAGCTCAACCCCTCTCACTCCCCGGTTGGGGCACTGCCCCACCAGTTGGGGCAGTTTCAGCGCCCCTCCCGTGCTACTTATGCCCCGGTCGAGAGCCATCATGCATGCAGCACCTTGGGTCTCAGCCGTGTTAGGTCTTGTTGTGCTGCTCACGCCAGCCCCTGGTACATCTTCTTCTCAGTCGACTCAAAGCTGTAACATCTCCCAACATCTCCTTTCGCCTATCCTACCTCCTTGTTCCCCCATTGTCTCCCCCATCCCCACGTCATCCCTATCTCCCCCCCCAATCCTCCTCCTCACCACAGTAGATCCACGACATGCAGCCGGCGCTCTTCACATTCGCGATGTTGATCTCAACACCAACCACAGCACATTCCTCCGACGCTCCCTCCTATCCCCCCTTTCAACACCCCCTCACACACCCCCTCACACACCCCCTCACACACCCCCCCCCTCTCCCCTTCCCTCCCCCCCCCCCCCCCACGCCCCGAATCTCCTTCGCAGTGGATCCACGACATGCAGCCAACGCTCTTCACGTTCTGCGATGTGGACCTCAACACCAACCACAGCGCTCATTCCTCCCATGCTTCCTCCTGTTCCCCCTTTCAAACCCCCCTCCCTCTCCCCCCCCCTTCCCCCCGCCCCCAATCTCCATCACAGTGGATCCACGACATGCAGCCAACACTCTTCACCTTTTGCGATGTCGACCTCAACACCAACCACAGCGCCTTCCTCCCACGCTTTCAAGACATCATGGACCACCACCTCTCCGTCTTCCAATTCCACGATGTCCTCCTGGGCGACGCGGATAAGCGGCTGCTTGCCGTCTTTGAAGAGATATTTTTTGCGCGCTCTATTGTAAATGGGATTGCTTGTGAGGGGGACAAGCGGGTGGTGCGATCGGAGAGAGTGGAGCAGTGGAGGGAGCGGCTCTTGTCGCTGCGATTTTCCCCGTGCACCATACCGACGACGGTGACTGACAGTGTACATAAGATGCTGAAACGGTTTCCGCTTGGGTTGGGTTTGCAGATAGAGGATGGGGCGATTAGGTTGATGTGGCGTGGGAATTATTCCCTCTTCACATCCGCGTGGATTCCATGTGTTGGCATTTAGAATCACCACCTGGTTTGATGTAAGTATTGATTCGCTTTGACGTGGATGTATTGCTCCATCGGTTAGTACCAAATGTGTAGGCTCATTACACATTCTTCTCATTACCAAGGAGCCAAACCATCCTTCGTAACGCGCTTATCTTATGTTTGTAATGTCTTGCTTTGAGTTTGTCGGAGCTGCCTACATCGAGCTAGGGTTGCCGAAGCTCCCAGAGTTGGCTTGCGTCAGCGGCTTTGGGAACTGTCCAGCGCGAAATTTCTTCCTCCACGCAGCTTCTCCCCGCGCTCGTCTGCGCCTCGGTTCGGTTCTGAATTGAAGCCTCGGGATCAGGGTACTGTACACGTTAACAGAAAAATTACCCTGACTTGACTGAAAATCCAAGGTTTTTCTAAGACCGAACCTGTGTTTTACAGAGCTTTTGTCAAGCTAGCCCTGGGAGCGTCAGGGAGATTTATGTTCTTACTCGTAGGAGTCCGGGGAGATTTTGAGGGGGCCCTGACATCTAGTTCTTCCCTTTAACCCTTAGCCCCACTCTGATCTTCCCATCCTACCCTTAGTTTAGCGGTTGGATTTGAAATGAGCTGCCAGGAACAATTGTTCACGCCACTCAAACATTGCCCCATCCCTCCAACCAAACCCCCTTTCGTCCCAGCCCCTGGCCTAAATATAGCACCTTCACGTGCGTGATTAATCTGTAGCATAGGTGCTGGAGAGGGGGCGGGTTTCCCACCTCGAAGTCGCCCACTGGCACCCTCACTATCTTGTCCAGCAAAATGGGCTATAACCTATCAGGCCTTCTTTAGCACGGACCCTGAAGAATCAGGGTAACTTTTTTTCGAGGTCAGTTTTTACAGAGCGATTTTTCGAGAGCAAGAAGAGCGATTTTTACGAGGTCAGTTTTTCCGAACCTTGCCCACGTCATACCTGCGCTCCACTTGCCAACGTGGCACCAACGACAGCAGTGGGCACACCTGGTTGAAGGAGGAATCTTCGCGTAATTCCTCTTCGTGAGAAGTCAATTTTTCAGGTTGTTCGCCTGTAGCCAGTGTCTGAACGAGCCAAGCCTTATGAGGACGATGAATCATGACGAGGATTTGGTTACCCGCTCCCGGGCACAGAATCAAGGATATGACCCCTGCAACCTGCTCGCCATTCTCCCTCCCCTCCACCCCTCTCCCCTCCTCTCCTCTCCACGCCATCTCCTATGCTGACTCGCGTATAAACGTGGACGCAAGCTAATCCCGATCATTCATTTCCCTGTTCTCCCAGCTGTCTTGCTTCCTCCATTGCAGCCCTCGTTGATTCCCACTAAACCATTTTTCATTTACTCCAACGACTCTAACTGCTCGCTATGGCTGCCGAAGTCGGCGAGGGCAACTGCATCGGTTATGCGGCCAGGGACCAGTCGGGATTCCTGTCGCCCTTCAAGTTCAACCGCAGGTGCGCGTTTCATCCTCCATTTCCCCTCAGTTTCTTCTCCGAACCGAGTCGGTTCTCCCGTTCCTTGCTTTCTCCACGCGTCATCACCTCTTATCGCGCCCGCTTCTCCCGCTTCCCGTTGTGCTGATCCATCATTCTTAGCTTAGATCGCATCTCGGACGAACGATTCCTTGCTAAATGGATGGATCTTCGTTAGGGAAAGTGTCGGATTTCCTACTTTTTCGGAAGGACGACTTCAGTTTAAGTTCCCTGCTACCTTCTTCCAGCTGGTTTTGAGAATTCTCGCGCGCTCGACCACTCCCCGCGTTCCCATTCCCATGGGAGATGGGTCCGAGGGACGTGCGGATCCGCATCACGCACTGCGACATCTGCCGCAGCGACCTGCACGAGGCCAGGATCGAGAGTTGAGATTGGTTTTGAGGCGCCTCAAAACTAGACCTGCACGAGGCCAGGATCGAGTGTTGAGGCGTCCCAAACCTCGTGTATTCACCTGACTTTCAGACATCTCCAATCCCCATGGCTCGCAGGGAGGTGGGGCCCAAGGACGTGCGCATCCGCATCACGCATTGCGGCATCTGCCACAGCGACCTGCACCAAGCCAAGAACGAATGGGGCGGCTCCCTCTACCCCATGGTCCCCGGGTACGTCTTCTGGGAGTTTGCTCTTATTCCCTTGGCGCTGTCGTTCAGAATGTGCTTTTTACATTTCGTGTTTTTAAGGTCGCCCTTGGGGTTCCGAGACGGCTCCTTTCTGTTGTCCTATCTCAGAATCTCGTGCGAATTCTCTGTGTCTCTGACACATGCGTTCGCCTCGTTTCCTCTCGTCCGCTTTCCCTCTCTTCACTGGCCCCAGCCACGAGATCGTGGGGGTGGTGGAGGCGGTGGGCTCTGAGGTGACCAAGATAGCGGTGGGGCAGCGGGGCGGCGTGGGGTGCATGGTGGACTCGTGCCGCACGTGCCAGGCGTGCAAGGAGCACGTGGAGCAGTTCTGCCCTGGCACCGTGTACACATACAACAGGCCCGACCCCAAGTCTCCCGGCGAGGTCACGCAGGGCGGCTACTCCTCCTCCATTGTCTGCGACGAGGAGTAAGTCTCCCGGACGGGTCCGCTCTGTAGTGCAGCCTCTTCGCCACCCGTGCAGGCAGCCTCTCTTCGTTCGTCTGTCTGCGACGAGGAGTACGTATCTTGAACCTCCTTCGTCGCCCTTCACTCTCTTTCTCTACAGCTGAGCTTTGAAAAGTTATTTATTTGATGGCCGTCTCATCATCCCCCCCCCTCCTCCCCTCCCCCCTCCACACACACACACTCCCACCCCGCCTCTTCCCTTTCTTCCCCTCCCACTGCCAGCTTCGTCCTTTCCATCCCCGAGGCGCTCTCGTCCGACCTGGCCGCGCCGCTGCTGTGTGCGGGCATCACGGTGTACTCGCCCATGGTCTACTATGGTGCCAACAAGCCGGGCATGCGGCTGGGCGTGGTGGGGCTGGGCGGGCTGGGCCACATGGCCGTCAAGTTCGGCAAGGCGTTCGGCATGGAGGTCACGGTGCTCAGCACGAGCCCCAGCAAGGAGAAGGAGGCGAAGGATGTGCTGGGCGCCGATCGGTTCATTGTCACCAAGGACGCCGAGGCTATGAAGGTGAGCGGCTGTGGTTGAGAAGCACCATGTGACTCAACTCAACCTACATATGGAAAACCTCAAGCATGCCTTGAACCCTTGAATGCTAGTCATGATTTGCTTTCACCGGATCCATGCACCACGGTAAAGGTCACGTTAAGCAAACGATTGACAAGCTTGTTTATCAGTGATCCGTTGACCAATCGTGTCATTGCCTCCCACCACACCATGTTGTTCACGGTGTCGGTGCAGCATGAGCTGGCGGCGCCATACCTGGAGCTTCTCACATTCAACCTGCTCTGTTTGCTGGTCTCTTGGTGGTAGTCTGTTTCTGCTTTAACCGTTTCCCCTCTCCCCCCTCCCCCCCCCCACATTCACCGCCTCTTCCAGGCAGCAGCGGGATCGTTGGATGCCATAGTGGACACGGTATCGGCGCAGCATGAGCTTGGGCCGTATCTGGAGCTCCTCACTTTCAACGGCAAGATGATCCTCGTCGGCGTGCCTCCGCAGCCCTATGACCTCCATGCCTTCCAGCTCATCGGTGGTGAGTGCTCAGATCAACCTGAAGGGATTGTCATTTGTTTGAGAGAAAGGCTTAATATGGGATACGTCAAGCGTGTTCAGTCTGCAGACTTTCGCTTAGCATTTCAAACTGCTCATTCTTGTATTGGTTACTTGTTCTTGGCGTTTTGCAGGTCGTAAGACGGTGGCTGGTAGTTTGATTGGAGGGGTCAAGGAGACTCAAGAGATGCTAGAGTTGTGTGCCCAAAAGGGAGTTGTGCCTATGATTGAGGTTATCGACATTCAAGACATCAACAAGGCATATGAGAGGATGATGAAAAGCGACGTGAAGTACCGTTTTGTTATTGACATTGAGAAGAGCCTCAAGTAGACTTGTTATAAAGGCCTTCTAATATGATCTATGTTGTGAGCCTTAACTTGTAAGGCTAGTGCAGGTCCCGCTCCCGTGCAGCTCGTAACAAGTAACAATATCGCTCCATCGTTGCCCAAAGCGAGGACTTCGCCAACAGGCTGTGCCTTGGCGGAATGAATGCGCGCAAGAGCCCCCCCTATCGCTGATCCCCCATCCGCCATCTCCGCGACTTTTGGGCCCTTCCGCGTTTGCGCGGCAACAGGATCAATGGTTCACACCACGGGTCCAGGCGGATGCGCGCGAGCCCTAGCAACAGAGTCTCGCTCGCCTTTTCTCTACTCCATGATTATTAGTTTTCCAGCCATGGCACTTCGTCTCTCCTTACGTCTTTATTCGACTGTTGTGGACCATTCGAGCTCATTCCTTCGCAAGCATCTCCGAGAATACGGAATTTGTTCTTCACAGTCGCATTGGGAATGTCGAATTTCAGGATGGCTTACTAGGACGGCCGCTTAGAACTTTCACGACATAGTAGTTGACGATATGGAAAGAATTGCTGTACCTGATGCTCGCCGTTGTCGTTGCGCGTTTCCTGGATCTGCAACGCATCGTATCGCATAATCAGCCATGAGGCTGACGTCAGCGACGCTGCAGTATGTCCAGTGCGAAGTTTCCTCCACCACGCAGCTTCCCCCCACTTTCCGCTTGTCTCCCGACACGGATACTATTCTGATCGCTGTCGATCCCAGTCTGGATCTGCAACTATTTTGTCTGCCACGTCAGCTCAGCACCCCCATCTATCTGTGATGACGGTTCGTGAAGGAGGCTCGCTTTGCGACTGTAAATCTGCATCTTCGCTACAGTAAAAGTGCACACTAGCGTGCTGCGCCGGCAACGTCCATGTCATGCAGATGCAATCCGTCGACGTGGCACAGACACGTCGGCGTGGTTCCTTCAGCCGAAACCTGCGCCTGGGGGGGAAGGATATTAAATTCCTCCTCGTGACAATGGCAGCTGCTCTGATGGCAGTCTCACGAGAAGATCATGATGATGTTATGGTCGGAGAGGAGGCGGCTCGCCGCTCTGTTCGGGGATGGCTTCTTGCCTCTCGTCCTCCGTTCCCTCCCCCTGCTTCCGACGGCCTGGGTCCGCTACAAATACGCGGCTCTAGAAGCCTTCCGTCATTCCAGCAATCGCCATTCGTCCAGCAACCGCCATTCGTTTCGAATCCTCTTAGAACTTCAACGACTCTAACGGCTCGCCATGGCTGCCGAAGTCGGGGAGGGTAACTGCATCGGCTATGCCGCGAGGGACCAGTCGGGATTCCTCTCGCCCTTCAAGTTCAACCGCAGGTTCGCCTTGTGTTACACTCTCCACGCTTCACTCGCAGCTTCGCCGTCTCAGTTTCTCTTCACCAGAGCTATTGTGATCGCGTATCATTTTCGTCCTCCCGCTTGGTTGTGTCGTTCTGTGCTCACCTGATGTCTAACAAAATTCTCGGTAGGCAAAAAAGCGCTTTTGCAAATTCTCCCCCACCCCCCCCTCCCCGTTTTGGCTCGTTGCTCGCAGAGAGGTGGGGCCCAAGGACGTGCGCATCCGCATCACGCATTGCGGCATCTGCCACAGCGACTTGCACCAAGCCAAGAACGAGTGGGGCGGCTCCCTCTACCCCATGGTCCCCGGGTACGTCCCCCTGGGCTTGGTCGAATTCCCTCTACCCCATGGTCCCGGGATTCGCTTCCTTGAGCCCATTCAAAGTTGCCCTCTTTTCCTTCGCCATTAGCCACTCCTGCTCGTCCCGTAGGTACGTGTCAATCTGCATCTGCATCCCCATCCCTGCCTAATCCTCTCCTTCCTCCTTACCTCCCTCTCCTTCTCCCTTCCTCCTCCCCTTTCCTTCCTCCTCCCCTTCCCCCCCTCCCCCACCCCTTCCTTTTCACAGGCACGAGATCGTGGGGATGGTGGAGGCGGTGGGGGCGGAGGTGAGCAAGATAGCGGTGGGGCAAAGAGCGGGCATCGGGTGCATGGTGGACTCGTGCCGCATGTGCCAGGCGTGCAAGGCGCACGTGGAGCAGTTCTGCCCGGGCTGCATCTACACGTACAACAAGGAGGACCCCAAGTCGCCCACGGGCGAGCCCACGCAGGGCGGCTACTCCTCCTACTATGTCTGCGACGAGGAGTGAGTCTCCTGGCTGCTTGATTTCTTGTGCAGGCTCGCCGCCTTGCCTTCACAGCATGCTAATACTCTGAATTCCTTGCCACCCTCCTCCGTCCGCCCTCCTGCCAGCTTCGTGCTCTCCATCCCGGACAAGTTGTCCTCGCAGGAGGCGGCGCCGCTGCTGTGTGCGGGCATCACGGTGTACTCGCCCATGGCGTTCTACGGCGCCAACCAGCCGGGCATGCGGCTGGGCGTGGTGGGGCTGGGCGGGCTGGGCCACATGGCGGTGAAGTTCGGCAAGGCGTTCGGCATGGAGGTCACGGTGCTCAGCACGAGCCCCAGCAAGGAGAAGGAGGCCAAAGACGTGCTGGGCGCAGACCAGTTCATTGTTACCAAGGACGCTGAGTCTATGGAGGTGAGAATACCACCTATTTTAATTCTTCAAGTTTCAGGTTTTCCCGCTGAAATAAGTTTACCACAAATAAACACAAATCTTGCTGTGAGGGGCTGTCTTTATCCCAGTGACTGCTAACCGTTTTTCCTTTTTTCGAGGGGGGTTTTCCCTGTAGACATTTTAGTTGCTTTATTCATGTTCGTTTCCCTTCCCCCCCCCTCACCAGGCAGCAGCGGGTTCATTGGACGCCATAGTGGACACGGTGTCGGCACAGCATGAGCTGGGGCCGTACCTGGATCTGCTCACATTCAATGGCAAGATGATTCTTATTGGAATTCCTCCGGAGCCGTACAAGCTTCACGCCACGCAGCTGCTCATGGGTAAGTGCTACTGTTGGAAATGAAGCTACCATTCACCTGAGATATAAGGCATGGTGATGGCTATGTCAAGCTAGTGACCTTTCTGGCATCTACCTTATTGACGTATGACTATTCATGGTGTTTTGCAGGTCGCAAGACTGTGGCTGGTACTTTGATTGGAGGGATTAAGGAGACTCAGGAGATGTTGGATTTCAGTGCTGAAAAGGGGGTTGCCCCGATGATTGAGGTTATCGACATCCAAGACCTTAACAAGGCGTATGATAGGCTGGCCAAGAGCAATGTGAAATACCGCTTTGTCATTGACGTTGAAAAGAGCCTTAAGTAGATAGTGGGAAGAACGTAGGGATGCATGTTATTTGTTTCGAATTTGGGTAAGTGGGTTTCAGTGTAACAACGGTTTGACGCTATATCGGGTTGCAGCAATGGCGCTGTCTTGGTAGTATCTAATTCCGCAACTTTGGAAGCCGCGCCTAGCAAGTAGCACGCATTCCCCCGCAGTGCCACCACCAACCTCTCCGAACTTGCGCTCTATCACCCGCACATCTTCCCCTTCTCCCCCGCCTTCCACACTTCCGCCGCGACAATATCGATGGGTACTGTAGATGCGAAAAAGAAGAAGACCAGCCGCCACGAGCATGGGGTAGACAGACAAGCCCATTGATGCTGCCTGCTTGCCTTGATTTTGCCTTGCGTTGAGTTGCATGAAATGAACAGAACAGCCATCCACCTCATCTATTCATTGTTTGGCGTTGCGTTGCAGCCTCTAGTTATGCTGGCTTCTTGCCTGAACCTCTTTATTTGGATCCCTCCCTCCTGCCTAACACCTCCTGCCACTTAGGTCCTTATTCCGCGGTGGTGATCTATTCCAGTCCTTTAACTCAGGGCTACCTGCATTGTTCCAAATTAGGGTTCTCATCTCGTCTCGCCTCCCTCGCACCTTCGCGTCCAGTAGGGGCACTCGACTCATCACATCTGCTTGACACGTGTCACCCGTCAGCCGCCGTTTCTCGCGCGTAGCTCGCGTCGTCTGCCCCGTCAGCTCGTTTAACTATGTTCTGCTGCTTCTGTCGCTCGCGAACCGCGGACGATGACGACGACTACGCCACGTCACTCCCCCCCGCTCCCTCGGGCCGCAAGCACGCCGCGCCCTCTGCCAGCGGCGCATCCGCAGGCGTGCACGAGTTCGCGAGCCAGATGGCGGCCGCCGACGACCGCGTCGCGATGTCTTCCGTCGCCGTGCTTCACGCCGCGCAGATCCGCAGCATCCGCTCCGAGAATGCCGGCGACGCGAGGCCCGTCGGCACGCCGCCGAGTCGCGGCGGCAGTCGCGGAGCGACCCCGACCCCGCGAGATTCGCAGCGGTCGCCAGGAATCGCAGGCGACTGGAGCCGGAGTTATCAAGGTCAGTCCACCCCTGGCGCCGCGTCCGGGGTAGGGTTTGGGTCGAACGCTGCCGCTGTGGGGAGCGGAGTTAGTGGGAGCGGAACGGGCGGCGGCGCGGCCGTCCATAGCATGTCGGAGCCTCGAATCGCGAGCCTCCCTGGAGCAACAGGGGACAAACTGCCTGTATCGCCTTTATCGGGTATGGTTATATCAGGTCAGGCGCAGGGGAGCCATCACCACGCGCAGTACGCGCACCAGGGGGCGGGCGGAGGGGCGGGCACGGGTGTAAGCGCGGGGGTTGGCGCAGGCGGAGGCGGAGGCGGAGGAGGGGGAGCGGGTGGCGCAGTTGTGATGGCGGGCGGGCCGGGGACGCAGCGCCCGGTGCCACTGGCGGGGGGCATGCCCTCATCTGCGCCCGGGCGCGCGCGGATACTCGCGTGGCTTCAGGAGTCGGACTTTACCTACGCCGTAGTTAACGAGGTGGAGAACCTTCCTATGAAACTTCCCTCGTCGAGCGGTAAAGGAACAAGCAGCGGCACTGGCGATAGCGATTCTGTGACTGTAGGCGGAGGTGACAGTAGCGGGGGGACGAACAGCACGAGAGAAGGGAGCCACGACCCCGCTAGACCCTCACATCCCAACCCTGACGAACCCGTTATAGAGAAACTCGGCTCGTTCTTATCAAGTTTATTAAACGGATTTTACGATGACGCGAGCAGCCCGGCCCCTCCCCCGCAGCCCGGCAGCAGCAACCAGCCGTTCGACCCGTTCGCCAGTTCCAGTAACGCGGGGTCGTGGCGGCGGCAGGGGGCGGTTGTGACTCTACCCGGGACCAGGAAGGACCTGCCGCCCGCAGCGCCAACGTTCGGCTCGAGTGCAGCGGGGGGAGGAGGAGGAGGAGCAGGAGCAGCACGAGCAGCAGCAACAGACAGTGGAGGTTTAGGCGTCGGTCGTTCAGGTGCGGCTGCAGCTGCCCCTGCTGCTCCAGCTGCCGCACGAGATGCCAATGCTGCTGGTGCTGCTGCTGCTCCTCCGCCTAATCCTGCGTCCCCTGCTGCTGGCAGTGCGTCTCGTAACCCCTCCGCTGTGCGCACGTGGAAGGATAGTGCCGGTGCTACGTTGACCAACACTAAGTTTCACTCGCAGGCTCGGCCTACCGTGCCTACAGGCCTGGGAGCAGGCTCGGGAACCCTGCTATCCCCTGCTGCTGCCGCCGCTGCAGCGGCAGCCACGGCGGCCGCAGCTGCGGCAACAATGACAGGGGCAGGGGAGGGTCGAAGTCGAGGCGCCGCCGAGCCTTGCGCTCTTAGCCCTGCGCCCCCTGCAGCAGCAGCAGCAGCAGCAGCAGCAGCAGCAGACGGCGGGGAAGGGACTGTGGATTCAGGCGCAAGGGAAGAAGCTTCAGCGCCAGGTGGAGAGGAACTAGCCGCAGAAGCAGACGTTGCAACTGGTGCTGTTGCAGCCACCTGTGCAGCAGACGCGGGCGGAGCAGGGGGGGCAGGTAGGGGAGCAGGTGGGGGAGGCGCGGCAGTGGGGCGGGGGAGAGAGCGGGAGAAGGAGGGTCTCCTAGTGCAGGCTCTAACCAACCTGGTGAGGCAGAACGGAGCAGAGGGGGAGGGGCGATGCAGCATGGAGCGGGAGAGGGGCAGTGGGGAGTGGGGGGCGCAGGTTTCAGGGGGGAAAGAGGCGCATGCCGCAGGGGAGCAGGAGTCGCGTGGTGTGGGCGGGAGGGAGGCGCGAGGGGGGGGAGAGAGCGAACCGGTGAGCCGGTCAGTCACAGAGGCGTCAGCTGGGGACCTGTCAGCTATTGCCAGCACGGGTGCAGGGCTTTTAGGGGGAGGTGGTACCGGTGCAGGTGGAGCTGCCGAATCTGGTGTGGCAGCAGCAGGGGTACAGGGGTGGTGAGGTGACTTGTCTTAGCTGCTCAGTCACAGAGGCGTCAGCTGGGGACCTGTCTGCTGTCGTCAGCACTGGTGCAGGGCTTCGGGGGGGGGGGGGGGGGATAGCAGCAGGAGGGGCACGTGCAGGTGCGGGTGCGGGTTCTGGTGCGGAATCTGGTGCGGCAGCAGCGGCAGTGCAAGGGTGGTGACTTGCCTCAGCACCACGGCCAGGCATGGACGCTTCACCTGGGAGCCTCTCTGCTGTTGCCAGCACCGGTGCAGGGCTTGTTTGGGGGGTGGGGGGAAGAGAGAGGGGGGAAGAGGCAGGCGGAATAGGGGCAGGTGGGATAGGAGCATGGGGTGGAGCTGCAGGAGCTGAATGTGGTTGGGCAGCAGCAGCAACGCAAGGTTACACCCGCAGGGAAATATTTTGGTGTGGTGCGGTGCATTTTGAGATGCCCCAAAGCCCCACTGGCACCTGTGACCTGACTACTTGAAAGCCACCCATGCACATCCATCCATGTGATGATGAGTTGAGATTGAGACCAAGTTTGAGGCGCCTCTAACGCAACGACCATGCGTGCATGCGCGCTGCGCCCACTCCACATGGCACGGCGATGCGACAAATTCTGAGGTGCTTTGAAGTCAATGCAATGTGTGCCTGCGTGCTGCCTTACTAGCTGGCAAGTATGTATGGACCCCCCTGATAGGTGGTAGTATGAGGTTGAATAGAGCATACCATAGTGGCCTACTGTGGGTGTTTTATGAGTTCATTATTTGGTGCAGGTTTGGCTACTGTAGTTACATTCACACTCACTCAAGTGATGCGAGGTAGTAGGGGTGCTGTAGGCTACTCTAACGAAGGCCTTGGCTACCTGTTCTTCTCTGTATGACTCCAATGTAGGCTACTAGGACGTTTACTAGTGAAACCAAGGCAAACCAAGGTTCAAAGGTGCACAACAAACCAAGGTTCTAAGGCGAGCAAAGGTGCAAGGCAAGCAAAGTTGGAGGCAGCTACAGGGACTCCGGTCAAGCAGTGATGATGACCCAAGCCGGCACATACTCCAGCACTGCTAGGTTGGGCACTACGCGGGACGCTACCCACCGCTCGCCACCCCTCTCCACCCCTCTCCACCACCCGCCTCGGTGCCATGCAATGCAGGCAGGCCCTCGAGGCGGCTCCAAAAGAAAGGTGATCAGGCAGCGCTGCCACAAGGAGGCATAGCGTTGGCACCAGCTGGCACATACCGGTACTCGTGCACAGCAAGGTTGGGATGAAAGACTAGCCCCAGCCGGCCGCCCCCCATCCCTCTCCATCACCTCACTGGAATGAAGCCCCTAGGTGCCTCAGAAAGGTCATCAGGCAGTGCTGGTGCCAGGTGGCGCATAGTCCAGCACAGCGAGATTCGGCATTATGAGGGACGCTATCCACAGCTTGCCACCCCACCAACACCCAGGTGCCTCAGAAAGGTTATCAGACAGTGCTGGTGCCTGGCGGCACATAGTCCAGCACAGCAAGATTCGGCACTATGAGGGACGCTATCCACAGCTTGCCGCCCCTCTCCATCACGTCGCTCGGCGCCTTCACCCGCTTTCCCGCCCGGTCCTCCAAAATGTCGGTGATCTGCCCGGACGCGTCCACCTCTGCGATCATTCCGTTGGGCAGCCCGAAAATTCCGGCGTAGAGGAGAAGCGGGTGCAGGTGCAGGCGCAGGAGGATGGAGCGCAGGCGAGGGGCGCGAGCGAGGAAGTCTGGGGAGGAGGGGGAAAGGGGGGGAAGGTGGGGGAGATGGGGGGAGGGAGGGGATGGGGGAAGTTGGAAGAGGATGGATCAGTGGGGCATCGTGGCAGGGGAGCTTAAGCTAAACCTGTGGGGATGAGTAAAAAAATAATGGTAAGGCGAGACTAGTGGGAGCAGTGCAAGGGGAGATTATTCCCGTAGCAAACGATGACTTTTGAGTGGACTCAGAAGGGCGCAAGGGGAGTGCATTCCCGTACCATAAGCGGAGGTTCGGTACGCAGGCATGGCGATCCAGAAACGCCCCCGGGGGTTGAGCCTGGGGTTGTCTGGCACCCCGGGCAGGTCCACAAACACCTCGTGGCTGCCCGCCTTGCTGCCCTTGAGCCAGTAGCGGTTGCACCTGCTCATGCTCGTGCGCACAGCCACACACACATGCACAGAGACACACATGCACACATGCACACGTGCACACACATGCAGTACACAAGGAACGAGCGGTGTTGAGAGAGAGAGCAAGACTAGCCTTAGATGCATTTGCCTGATGCTAGAGACCACCCCACCTGACACCCATCACCCCACCCCACCCCACCCCACACTACCTGACACCAAACACCCCACCCCACCACACCCCACCCCACCCCACCGCACCCCCCCCCACGGCATCCCACCTGGCTCTGATGGTCTCGCAGTAGACGAGGAACGAGCGGTCCTGGGAGAGGGCGAGCCCGTTGGCAAATGCCACGCCGGGCACGAGGCGAGTCACCTCCCTCGTGGCAATGTCGTACTTGTATAGGCCGCCGTCCGCCCCGCCATCGAGAATCATGGAGAGGAAATTCCTAGCGGGAAAGGGGGAATGGGGAGGAAAGATAGGACGGGCGGATGGGTGGAAAGCTCAGCCGCCTGCCCCGCTGTCCAAAACCATGGAGAGGAGATTCGTCCACAGAGTGAGAGAGGTGGAAGTGGGGTGAGCGGCGCTGGGCGGGGTGAGAGAGGTGGAAGCGGGGTGAGCGGCACTGGGCAGGAGAGCGAGGAGAGTTGAGGAGCAAAAGGAGGGAGGAATGGAGCGGAGGAGTGGACGAGCCAGAGAGCTGGAATGCGGGAGGAAGAGGGGGAAGGGGGGGGGTGGGGGGGAGAGAGCTGGAAGGCGGAAGCGTGAAGGGGGAAATGCATGAGCGGACGAATGCCATGCCTCGCATACCTCATTTCGTATTTGGTGCTCGATACAGTGAAATACACTGTTCCGTTCTCATCTTCCGCGTCCATATCGAGGTCGTTTATAAAGGACAACTTCTCTCCGTCCACCAGCTTCCCGCCAACCAGTTGCTCCGCCTGTCCCCCATTTAAGCCGACCCGATTCAGCCCATAGTACGCGTCCGCGATATAAAGCTCTCCAGTAACGGGGTGAAACCGCAGGCCCAAGGGACGGCCGCAAAGAGGCTCCTTAGACGGATCCGGCTGTGACTTTGGCGGAATGTCACACAACTGAGGGGTGCGATTCGGAGAGGTGTGCGCGAAGGGCTCCCATTGGCTATTGTCCGCGCTCCGCCGCACGACGCGGCCGTCTACCAAGCCGGAATAGGGTCCGCTGCCGTTAGCGTCCATGGCTAGACTCTCAGGGCCGATGCCCTGGTGCTCGTACCTGCCATTCGCATGTCCGCACGTGAATCACGCATCATACAATGAAGGGAGAAAAGGAGTACTAGTCCTTTTACCACAACCACATACATTCGAGAGGGAGAAGACATCGACGGAGGAGGAAGCTCACGTGTCATGGCATCAGGGGGAAAAAGAGAATATGGCCGTTGCCGTAGTAGTATGTGTTCTCCGAGAATGTGTGTGTTGCAAATGCGGGTGGGATTCGTCAATGCCATTCAGTGTGCGTTCTTCAGTTTAAGTCGACTCAAAAGCAGACTCATTACACGCGATTTTTGAGTCGACTCAAAATGTGAAATGCGGGTGGGATTCGTCAATGCCGTTGAAATGTGCGTTCTTCATTGTGTGAAACTAGTCGCGATGCGCTATGCATTGCGGTTTACTCGTGTCCCAAAACACAACTTTACTTTATCTCCGCAGAAGCAAGGCGGTTCGAGGGGTCGCTAGCTCCCGGCACCGCGAGCGGCGGGAGGAGGACTGGCGACACGTCTACCGGCTGGCGAAGCGCGAGCGGGTCGTTATAGACGAATGACGCGATGGCCGCTACAAGCACGCCGAAAAGCGCGGCGCGAAGGGCAGCCATGGCTGAATCAGAGGCGAGTACGGCTCTGGAGAAGACAACAAAATATGGGGGAGATAAGACAATCACTGAGGGTGGGGAAAGTCAAGGGAAACAGAGGAATTGGGATGGGATGTCAACACCAGTATCCATGGAGGAATGGCCCAGGAATTATGCTCCTGGAAGGAATGCACCTAGACTACAGCGCCGCAAATTGTCAGTCAATCCGCAGCAGGCCTCTCGCTAACAGGGTAATTACCCTTAATGTCGAGAAATTAAGAGTTAATTTCCGAGTGATTCCGTTTGTTTACAGCGTGATTTGTTTCCGAATCCGTCCAACTTACGGGAACAATTTCTCGCGATTCCTTAGCCTAACCAGTAACTTTTTTCCGAACCCGTACAGGCTATACTTGTAGCAGGGCAATCTGTAAAGGGGAAGCTCCCCCCCACCCCGGCCCCCCACCTTCGTGCTTGATTCCTTACTAGACGAATTTGTAGTGCCCAATACCTTTCGGAAACGGGTTTTTTTCGGGAAAATTCCGTCTGTTAACGGATAATCCAGAGGCTATTCCGTCCCCTTCCGGAATACCCTAGGACTTAGCGAGAGGCCGGATCCGCACAGGCCAATGTACGGAGCAGGCGCTGCGAGGAGGCATATGCCGCACAGCAGAGTCACTTGGTGAGAGATGGTTTATTACGGTTCTGCATTATTAAGTGTGGTCAACCTGCGTGGATGCTGATGGTATCGGAAAAATTATCTTAGTAGCGAATTTCGTATACCTGATTTTTCATCTAGTACTAAATACTTTCTGTCGCGAAACGCCCGCACCCCTTGCGACCAGACCCCACGATATCAGGAATTTTGCGTTGATTGCACTTTTTTTTTCAGGGTCCCTTCTTGTACCAACCCTGATGAATCAGCGTAAAAAAAATATGAGAAAACCAGTAGAGTACAAATTAGTACAAATCCTGATTTTCAGGAAGCTTTTTGGGACCAACATTGATAAATCAGAGTGACCCAAAACCTAGCATAGGGCATGCTTGCGACTATCAGTGACCTCAGCGACATTTTGCAACCTCTGCGATTTTTTGTAACGGCAGTTGCGACAGCGTCCCGTAGTTAAACAGGGCTCGATTCATAGCATTGGATGGGTTGCGTAGTTGGTATATACAATAAAAGAAGAATGCAGTAAGTAGAATGATGATCAAGTACATAAAATGTATAATATGTTAATATACGTGCATCTTAATGAGTGTTAATATTGCACACTATTTGCTACAGCTCATGTCAGTATGCTTATGTGCATATTTGTTTTTCTAAAAGTGCAGCATGCGTTTGTAATCGTGGTTTTATATGTTTATATTTATATTAGCCATTCCCTCTGTTCTTACTCCCTTTGTTCTTACTCTCTCTGTTCTTCCTCCCATTGTTCTTCCTCCCTCTGTTTTTACTCCCTCTGTTCTTACTGTTGAAAAAAACTAAGCCTAGAAGTGTCGAGGCTTCAGCTAGGGAGAAAAGTTGATGAGAGAAAAAAGGGTTGGACTAGAAGAGAGAGGGATACAAGAAAGGTGTTGTACCCTCTACAGTAGGATCCAGTATTGCAGCACACCTAACCTACCAAGCCTACACAACTATATATAAATAGCATATATAAGTTGACACACCCCTTGAGCTTGGTAGGCGCTAGCACACCACACACGCAACACCCCAAAACCTTTGCACCCCTATGCCATGCAGCTGCTGTGGCGTCTACCAGCGGGTCGACCCCTCGGCAATCGAGGATGCGACGTCAGCTGTGGGTCGCATCGGCGGCAGTGGCAGCAGGGCCTGCAGCGCCTACGGCGACGGCGGCGGCGCCCAAGGCACCCGATGGCGTGGCACACACTGTGACGACGGGGGGGAGGACGGCACAAGACCGCCAGCAGCTACGGCGGGGAGGAGGGGGAAATGCAGAGGAGGGGGGCGAGTTTTCAACGAGGCGTCGTGGCTGGCGCGACGCATACTAGCGTGCGGGCGAGCTGGCCAGCGCTGAATACGTGCACTGGCCGCGGCCGTCCGTGCGCTAGCGCATCGAAGCCGCCACGACAGCGCGGCGAGGCCGCCACGGCTGCTCGACGAGGCTGTCACGCGTCGAGGCCGCCATGGTAGCGCGTCGAAGTCGCCACGGCAACGCGTCGAGGCCGCCACGGCAGATGAAGTTGGAAGATTTCGAGGCACTGGACTCGGCAACTCTGCACCTGATCACCGCTCCCCAGACAGCGGTGCTCACATGCCGGTTAGAAGCACCGATGTCGATGTACGTCGACATCATTCACTTCATGTCCGATATGGGAACCCTGAACCTTCCCAAGGACCAGCGCGGCGCCTACTTCACCGAGTAAGAGCTGTCTGGTTTCGCTATGCGTGGGATTTGTTTTTTCGAGGCTCCTTGTGTTTCGTTATTTTGTCGATGCATGGTTTCCTAGTCTGGTCGATGTCAAGCTAACGACCGTACCATGCCTTCTCTGTGCATTGTGTGTCAACTTATACATATTAGCTATGTAGAAGTTATAGACTAGACTGGGGTATGCTTCTAGTAAGTACAACAAACTAGTATTTGTTCAAGGTTTCTCCTCTAGTTCATCATTCACGCATTCTAACATGGTATCAAGCAGGTTAGGTCCCCCCCCCCGCTTCCGCCCGCGGCCTTGTCTATCGCCCGCCCTTAGCCGGCCCCCTGGCTGTCGCGTTCGCCCCTAGCTGGCCCCCTCTGGCCGTCACGTTCGCCCCTAGTCGGCCCCCTGGCCGTCGCGTCCGCCCCTAGTCGGCCCCCTGGCCGTCGCGTCCGCCCCTAGCTGGCCCCCTGGCCGTCGCGTCCGCCCTCAGCTGGCCCCCTGGCCATCGCGTTCGCCCCTAGCTGGCCCCCTGGCCGTCGCGTCCGCCCTCAGTTGGCCCCCTAGCCGTCGCGTCCGCCCCTAGTCGGCCCCCTGGCCGTCGCGTCCGCCCTTAGCTGGCCCCCCTGGCCGTCGCGACCGCCCCTAGCCGGCCCCCTGGCTGTCGCATTCGCCCCTAGCTGGCCCCCTGGCCGTCGCGTTCGCCCCTAGTCGGCCCCCTGGCCGTCGCGTCCGCCCCTAGCCGGCCGCTTGGCCGTCGCGTCCGCCCCTAGCTGGCCCCTTGGTCGTCGCGTCCGCCCCTAGTCGCCCCCCTAGCCGTCGCGTCCGCCCTCAGCTACCCCCCCGGCCGTCGCGTCCACCCCTAGTCGGCCCCCTGGCCGTCGCGTCCGCCCCTAGCTGGCCCCCTGGCCGTCGCGTCCGCCATCAGCTGGCCCCTGGCCGTCGCGTCCGCCACTAGTCGACCCCCCTGGCCGTCGCGTCCGCCCCTAGCTGGCCCCTTGGCCGTCGCGTCCGCCCCTAGCCAGCCCCCCTGGCCGTCACGTCCGCCCCCAGCCGGCCCCCTGGCCGTTCGCGCCCGCTCCTAGCCGGCCCCCTGGCAGTTCGCGCCCGCCCCTAGCTGGCCCCACTGGCCGTCGCGCCCGCTCCTAGCTGGCCCCCCCCTGGCCCCGCGCGCCCGCTCCTGGCCGGCCCACTGACCGTCGAGCCCGCTCCTAGCCGACCCCAGCAGCGCCCGCCCGGCCCCTCCTCGGGCCCGCACGGCCCCCAGTCGCACCTGCCCGGCCGCCCTGCGCGTGCTAGGCCCCTCCTAGCGCCCGCCCGGTCCCAGTGCGCCCACCCGGCCCCTCCTCCTGCCCGCCCGGCCCCTCCTCGTGTCTGCTCGGCCTGCCGTGCCACCTCGGGCCCCGTGTCCTCTGCTAGCCCGCGCTGGGGCGCCCCGCAGCCGCCCTACTGGAGAGTGCTGCCGCCGTGTCCCCGTGTTGCTGTGCTCCTACCGAGCTGTGGAGCTGTGCTGCTGTGTCGCTGAGGAGTTGTGTCATTGACCTTGCACGATGGCTGACTTCGTGCTCCGCGTGGACGCTGAGGGCCACGCGGTTGACTTCGTCGCCTGGCTCTCCGATCTCCGTCGTCAGCTTACAGGTCAGCGCCAGGATGGACACTCGCTGGTTGTCCATGCTGATGGCTTGCTCCCCCGCCCCCCTGCACCTGCTCCCCTCCCTGTTGACCCCACCTCTGTTAAGAGTGAGGCTTTCTCTACTGCTGTGCTTGCCTGTGCGGTCTGGGACTCACGCGATGCAGTAGCTCAGATTGCTATCAGTCACGCCCTCCCTGTGTCTGAGCGCTCGCGTTTCGCTACAGTTGATACGGCCCAAGCTTATTTAGACGCTGTTATTGCTCGCTATTCCACACCTGCATCCGCTTCTACCGGCCGCCTGCTCTTCCCGATGCTATTCCCAGACCTTGCTGCCTTCCCTACTGTCGCAGACTTTGCCACTCACTTGCGTGCCTTAGAGACTCGCTATCGCACTGCCAGCACTGCTGCCCAGCTCACTGTGCTCCCCCCCCCATTCTGCATGACCCTCTATTTTATCGCCATGCGCCTGCCGGACCGCCTAGCTAGTGCCCGCGACCGCTTCCTTGGCCAGCACCCGGGTGACCTCACACTGACCGCCTTTGTCGACACCCTCACCGAGATCGAGACGCGCCAGCGCACTATCGCTCAGTCGAGCGGTGCGCCGGCAGTCTCTATCTTTCACGGCTGTGCCCCCTCCTAGTGCACGTTTACTGACGTTTCGGCTGCGGTCGCCACTGCGACCCCTCTTACCGAGACGGCTGCTGCGGTCCACCCGCAGCAACGTTCGCGCCGCGGTGGCCGTGGCCGAGAGGGAGGTCGTGGTGGTGGCACTAGTGGTGGTGGTAGTGGTGGTGGTGACGGTAGTCCACCTCAGGGGACTACCACCTGTGAGCAGGAGCAGACGCAGTCGCCTTCACAGCCGGAGCAGCCCCAGCAGCAGCCGCTGCTGTCCCAGCAGCAGCCGTCGCAGCCGTAGGCTCGTCTCCCACCTGGTTGGCCCGGCACCTCCGGCGGTGGTGGCCGAGGTTTTGGCCCGCGCAGCTTGGCGTCTACCGGCAGCTCCAGTGTTGTGACCTGCCAGTACCAGCTTCAGACTGGGCCTCTCCGCGGCACTCTGTGCCGCCGCCCGCACCCGACCGCCCGCTGTTTCCGCCGCCTCGACGATCTCTTTCGTCGTCGCTTTGGCCCGGCCCCTGACCTCCCCGCCTGGCACAGCCTGCTTCGCCAGGGCGTGGCGATCTTTGAGTTAGATATGGATCAGATAGGTGCTGCTTTGCATGCTTTGTATGCTGACGCTTCTGATGTTGCTGGATCTTATTACCCTGTGTACTCTAGCTTAGGTGTCTCACCCTTGTGTAGCTTAGCCTCCCCTGCTGTGTCAGGCGTAGGACTGCCTAGTTTGCCTAGCCTAGGTTCTGCACCGGCTCCGTTCCCAGCCTCCGCCACTGCCTCGCTGTCCTTCACTCTCGACTCCGGTGCTTCTACCTGTTTCTTCCGCGACGGCTCCACACTTACGCCACTTGCTGCGCCTGCTGTTGTCTCTCTCACTGACCCCTCTGCGGGTCCCGTCGTCGCTCGCAGTTCCACGTCCCTTCCCTGTCCAGCAGTTCCCTCGGGCTCTCTTATAGGCCTCCACGTTCCCTCGTTCTCGAGGAACCTGGTTGGTGTCGGCTGTCTTCAGGACCTCGGCGTCACCACTACGTTCCCCGGGCACGAGCAGTTCGCTGTCTGTTCTGAGGCTGTCTCAGGTTCCCCACTTGCTACGTTCCCCCGGGACACGGTGTTCGGACCGTTCACCCTAGACAGAGCTTCCCCCCCGGTTGGTGCGTCCTCCCAGGTCGCTGCAGCTTGCTCGTGTCGGTCTCTCACCTACCCGTCCCTTTTGTGGCACCACCGCCTAGGTCACCCTGCACTCCCGCGTCTGCGTCACATGTCCCAGCACGGTCTTGTCTTAGGCCTCCCCGCGTCGCTCCCCGCCCTTCCCCTCTCGCCTGCTCCACCGTGCACGCCCTGCGTCGAGGGCCGGCTCCGCCGTGCCCCTCACTCCTCCTCGCTTCGCCCTACCACTGCTCCCCATCAGACCCTGCACCTGGACGTTTGGGGCCCAGCCCCTGTCCCCGGACCACGTGGCGAGCGCTACTTTCTTGTGCTCGTCGACGACTACACGCGCTACACCACGGTGTTTCCCCTGGAGCGGAAGGCTGACGTGCCCGACGTTCTTCTCCCGTGGGTTGTGGCTGCGCATCTTCACCGTGGTCTCTCCGTGTTGTGTCTCCACTCTGACCGTGGCGGAGAGTTTGCTTCTGGTCGGCTTGGACAGTTCTGTCGTGCAGAGGGCATCACCCAGTCGTACACCTTGCCGGACTCGCCACAGCAGAATGGGGTTGCTGAGCGCCGCATCGGCTTGGTCATGGAGGTGGCTCGTACCTCCATGATCCATCCCGGTGCCCCCCATTTTCTGTGGCCGTTCGCCGTTCGCTACGCTGCTCACCAGCTTAACTTGTGGCCACGCTCCAAGCGGCCATAGGTTTCGCCGACACTCCTTTGGACCGGGTCCCCCGGTGACGCGTCTGCGTTCCACGTCTGGGGCTGCCTTGCTCACGTTCGTGCCTCTGGCACGGACAAGCTCACTGCCCGCACTGTCCCCTGTGTCTTCCTCGGTTTCCCCCTGGACTCGTCTGACTGGCTTTTCTACCACCCGCCGTCTCACCGCTTCCTCCACTCTCATGACGTCACCTTTGATGAGTCTGACTCCTTCTACCGCCGCTTCCCTCACCGAGGTCTCCCGGTTGCCCCGCCCCTGTTCCTTGCTCCCTCTCCCCCGGTAGCCCCTGCTCCTCTCCCACCTCGCCCTGCCCCGTCTGGTGTTTCTCACGTCACTCCCCTCCCGTCGGTTGTCCCCGTTGAGGAGTCCGCTGACTCTGGTGGTACCCCCGGTCCGTCCTTGCCGCGTCCCCGGAGGGTGTTCGTCCTGCGGCTTCTGGGGGTGCCGCTGGTGTTGGAGGGGGTTCTCGCTCTGGGGTTGCTACTGTTGAGGGTTCCGCCAACGGTCGTCCTACCTCTGCCGGTCCGAGGGTTCCGGCCCTGCCGTCGCAGCAGCCGCCGCAGCCGTCGCCGCCGGTCTCCGCTCTCCGCCTGCTTGGCCTTCGCTCCCCAGACCGCTCGCCGGTGTCTCCCCCACCGCCTGCTGACCTTCCTGTCTACGGTCATGTGTTCCCGCCGCCGGACTCGTCTCCGGCCCGTCTTCCTCCTCGTTCCCCTCCTGTGTCCCCTCCGCTGTCCCCTGACCCTACACCTCTGTCCCACGTTTGGTCTCGTCGTCCCCCCCGTGCTCGTCCCGTCTCTCCTGTCGTGCGCTCCCACCCTATGTTGCTCCGTTCCCGCTCATCTTGTCCTCCCCTCCTCCCATCCCCTCCTCCCTCGTCCATTGCTGTTGCACCTCCTCCGTTCTCTGACTACCTCCGTGCCGCTCGTCCGCTTGTCCCTCGGGTCCTTGCCTCTCTTGTTACCGACCCTTCTGTTCCTGTCTCGCGCCTTGACGCGCTTGCCGATGCTGTCGCTGACTTCGCCTCTACCCGCTGCCTTGACTACGCTACCGCTCTGGTCTCTGACCCTGCCCGTCCTCCGTCCGTCGGGGGTGCTCCTGCCCTTGGTAGTGACGTCCTAGAGGACAGGCAGTACGAGCTTGCTTTCCTTTCCGAGGCTGCTCCCCATCTCTGCTCCATGCTGTTAGTCCCTGAGGGTGACCCCGACGCCTTCGACATCCCGACCCCTCGCACCTACGCTGAGGCCACCTCGGGACCTTGGGCCTCTCAGTGGATAGCTGCCATGGAGCAGGAGATGGCATCTTGGAGGTCCACCGGCACTTACGTCGACGCAGTTCCCCTGCCTGGGGTGAACGTAGTCGATGGTCGGTGGCTCTTCAAGGTGAAGCCCCCCCCTGGAGAGCCGCCTGTCTTCAAGGTGCGCTACGTGGCCAAAGGTTTCAGTCAGTGTGAGGGGGTTAACTTCTTCGAGACCTTCGCCCCGACCACTCTTCGGGCGCTGCTACACGTAGCAGGACAGCGTGACTACGAGCTTCACTCCCTCGATTTCTCTACTGCCTTTCTTCAGGGCAGCCTACACGAGCAGGTCTACCTGTGTCGACCACAGGGCTTCACTGGTACCTTCCCCCCTGGGACCCAGTGGCTTCTCAGGCGCCCGGTCTACGGCCTTCGTCAGGCTCCCTGCGAGTGGCACAACACGCTGCGTGCCACGTTAGCAGACCTGCAGTTCTTTCCATCCTCTGCTGACCCTTCACTGTTTGTGCGTTTCGGCCAGACTCCGTTCTACATCCTTGTCTACGTAGATGACCTGGTCTTCGCTACTGCTGACAGGGACGCACTGGCCTCTGTGAAGGCTGAGCTGCTGAAGAGACACACCTGCACTGACCTTGGAGAGCTGCGTCGCTATCTTGGCCTGCAGATCTCTAGGGAAAGAGCAGCATGCACCATCACTCTGACACAGTCACACTCGGTGCGTCAGGTCTTTCAGAGGTTTGGTCTTCAGTTCTCCTCCGCACAGCCCACACCTCTACCTGTAGACCATGGGCTCTCCGCTCCCGTTCCTGAGGAGCCAGTAGAGCCCAGTGGCCCCTACGCAGAGCTGGTGGGTTGCCTCATGTACCTGATGACTTGCACTCGCCCAGATGTCGCATACCCTCTCAGCATCCTGGCTTGCTTTGTGGCTACAGGCAGACACCGACCTCAGCACTGGTCTGCCGCTAAGAGGGTTTTTCTTTATCTTGCTAGTACATCGGGCATGGGGTTAGTGCTAGGAGGACGCAGGCCAGTGGTCCTTACTGGGCACACAAACGCTTCTTGGGCAGACGACTCTGAGACGCTCAGGTCGTCGCAGGGCTACTGTTTTAGCCTTGGTTCGGGTGCTATCTCTTGGAGATCCACTCGCTCGTCGTCTGTGGCTCAGTCCAGCTTTGAGGCTGAGCTCTATGCTGGTGCCATGGCGGCACAGGAGCTCCGCTGGCTGACCTTCTTGCTCACAGACTTAGGTGAGCGGCCTAGCTCTGCCCTGGTCCTGTATGCCAACAACAGGGCCATGATACTCCTGTGTCTGGAGCCTCGGCTTGAGGGCAGAGCGAAGCATATCCAGCTGCGGTACTTCCTCCTGCGCGAGCTACAGCAGCGCCGCCAGGCCCGCGTAGTTCACTTGGCCTCAGGTGCCAACACAGCTGATTTCTTTACAAAGGCGCTTGCGCCTAAAGATCATCAGCGGCACTGTGTACAGCTTGGTCTTGTTCCTGTAGCTACTCACCTGTTAGGATCCTGATTGTGTACTCTCTATTATATGTACCTGTCAGACTGGCCTTGTGGCCTCACCTCCAGTGGTCGGACTAGTAGTGCCGCCCTGGCTTGCTTTAGTCTTGTTTGTACTCTTGCTGACTGGTCTCCAGACCCCTGCCTCAGTGGTTGGACTAGTAGTGCCACCCTGAGCAGTTTGCTTCTTGCTTAGCTTCACCCCTTGTCTAGCCTAGGGGGTGTGTCAACTTATACATATTAGCTATGTAGAAGTTATAGGCTAGACTGGGGTATGCTTCTAGTGAGTACAACCAACTAGTATTTATTCTAGGTTTCTCCTCTAGTTCATCATTCACGTATTCTAACATTGTGAACCATGCTAGGTATGGCTTCGTCGAAATGGTCAAGTGCGTCAGCAAGTATTTGCGGGAACAACAACTTCTGCACATCTCGAAAAGTGACTACATCGGCATATCGATTGACGAGAGCACGGACCGGCGGCGGGGCAAGCACATGATCATCTACATGACTTACATCAAGGACACAGAAGTCGTCACCGAATTTCTCGCGCTCCTGACTGTCGATAAGTGTGATGCTGCTTCTTTGCAGTCTGTGCTCGTTGCTCACCTGGAGGCCATCGGCATCGACTTGCAAAAAATTGTGGGCATCTTGACAGATGGCGCGTCTGTTATGATGGGTGAACGATTAGGAGTGGTCGCCAGACTTCGGGCGCTGATTCCTCACCTCGTGTCCTCACACTGCATCGCGCATCGTGAAGCCGCGTGCCGGAAGGTGTATTCGTTGCTGATATGGATGTCATTTGTGTGTGTTGTTTCTGCAGAGTTCATTTAAACGCCTTGCAAGTTTCCTAACTAACCGTGCTCTACTGAATGTCTCTTCCTCCCTCCGCTTCCCCTGACAGAGAAGCGCTTGCCGCCAAGGACGCAGCGGCGGCAGTCGCCGAGTTTATGGTCATCAACGCAGTCATCCGTGCCCTCTCTAACATTCTTGGCTGCAGCTCTGTGTGGAAGAGCCGCTTTCGGACGCTGCAGGAGGCTCTCTGCTCTACCAATCTGGAGCTCCAGGGCATCTTCCACGTGCGCTGGCTCTCCCGTGGCGACGCGGTCATGCGTCTCGTCGATGTGCTTCCCGCTGCCATCGTGCTCTTGAAGGAGGACAAGCATCCACTCTACCAAGTGGTCATTAATTTCAAGTTCAATTTCATTTTTGTGTTTCTTGCAGACGCGCTCAAAGAGTTGAATGACCTCAACAAGCTCTTCCAGCGCCGCCAGGTGAGGAATCCGTTCCGCCCGCGTCGTAGTGTTTGTATCGTGACTGCATGGTTCATGAATGCCACATTTTGTATCAGTCCTCTTAACCCCTTCCCTGAATTGCAGGTCGACATCACGATGGTCGTCGGCGAGGTGGAGACCACGTGTCTCGTCTTGACGTCGCGGTTTATCGAGTACGGCGACGTATTCGGCAACTGCCAATCTTCGCGGCTGAAGAAGTTCCTAGAGGAGTACGGCGCGGGCAACCGTCGCGTTACCATGGAGGGGGTCGACGAGGACGGTGACGCGGTGGTGCACACGTTCACCATGCATGAGCGCGACCTCAACGAATTCCCAACAGGCAGCTCGATGGGGTCGTCCACCCAGGTATCTAGCGAGTATGCAGGCGCGCTGAAGACCAACCTCAAAGCTTGCATGGCCGACCTGTCCAAGCTCGACGGATCGAAGCTCTTCAAGCCATACATCTAGCCAGAGGACATGTTGCTCCGTGCCCGTCGACAGAAGGAGTGGTTGCACAAGATGGACGGAATGTTCGATGGGAGGCTCCCAGGTAAGTGGCCATATATGGAGGACTTGGATGTTTCCCCTAAACCCTTTACTAATTCTCTTTCTCTAATTCTTCCTCCCCCCTCAACCCCACCCCCCCCCCCTCCCCCCCTACAGGCGTTTCGGTGGTGGCATGCGAAATGAAGCTCCTGCTCTTCGTCCACGTGCTCAACAACGACCATGGCGGGCCCAACTTCTTAAAGTCCCTGTCCAACATGCTCAAGACGGTCGACCGCATGGCCTCATACCCCAACCTCATGAAGTTGTGGACGGGTGTCGTCGTCTTACCACTCAGCACTGTGGAGTGTGAGCGCGGCTTCAGCCGCCAGAACCTTATCAAGAGCTGGAACCGCAACTGCCTGGGGGATGCGCGCCTGGGGAACCTCATGACTGTGTTGCTGCTGAGGGATGAGGTTGATTGGCTGGATGTGGTTGACCTCTAGCATAACAAGCCCCGACGACATGCAGAGGACCTCACCCCCCTCCCCCCCCCAGTCTACTCCCGTGGTAGCTGTAGCAGCAATCCCAAGCCTGCACAGGATGCTTAAGTGTTAGCTAAGTCATGTGTTGGTGTTGGATGTTACTAATGATTTGACAGTGGATTCAAACAAGCACATTACATGCAAGGCATACACAGTATAACATCCCGATCCACAATAGAGGAAAGAGTCTATGTTGTAATCATTATGGCAAGAAAAGGTGAATGTCCAAAATACCTTGTAAAAATCAGGGTAGGCTTTGTGTCGACCCTGATGCCCAAGGGTAGGGGGGGGGCCTGGCCCTGACTAGAAAGGCTTCCCTAAACCTTAGCCAGAGCCCTGGTGACGACAGCGGCGGCGGCGTGCGGCGGCAACAGGCCAGCGGCGAAAGCAGCGGCGGCACCGGCTTCGACGTCAGAGGCGACTGCAGCGGCCCCGTGGCAGGCGAGCGGGCGGCAGGACTAGCGGCGCCACAGGCGTTGCGTAGCCGGCTGCCGCCTGACGACGCCGCCACCGCAGCGTTACGACGCCGCCACAGTGCAGCGTCGATGCTACGGGGGGACGTCGATGCTGCAACGGCAGCACGATGCCTTTGTCTTGAACTGAGCTAACAAGAAAGGAGAAGGTCGCCATGAAATGGCGGCCGAGGTTTAGCTAGGAAGATGGACGAGAGAGAACAAGAAATGGGATTGATTAGGAAGAGAGAGGGGTACAAGGAGGGGATTGTACCCTCTACCGAAAGGTTCAGTGACAACTACCAAGCCTATCAATTATATATAACTTATATAATCTTAACACACCCCCTAGGCTTGGTAGTCACACACCCACCCAACAAACCCCCTAACCCCGCACACCCTCAAGCTCGTGCTTAGCCGTGTATCTGACCCTCGTGCTAAGCGTTGACACCCCCGGGCGAGAGGCAGTCGACGGCGTCTGGGCGGCTCAGCGACAAGCAGCGGCGGAGCTCTGGCTCAAGGCGGCTGTGTTGCTGACGGCAGGCGGCGACTGCCGCGGCTGAGGGCTCTCGGCGGTGTGACAACGTCCGGGCAGAAGACAGCACCTGCGACAGGAGGAAGAGAAGACGCAGGAGGGGAAGGGAGAATGGGGGCGGGGCGAGGCTTCAGCGACGCGCCTTAAATGGCGCGGCGCTTACAGGCAGGATGGCGGCGTCCTGAGTGACGCCCGCGGCTGGCGAGCGGGCGGCAGGTCTGGCAGCGCCACAATCGTTGCGCGGCCGGCAGCACCTGTCAAACATGTCTATTTGTTATGTTTGTATAGACTGTATAGGGTAGTCTCTTAGAGGGTACAACACTTAGCTATATTGTGTGTACTCTCCCTCTATGATCAACACTTGAATTTCTGACATGGTATCACGCGTAGGTAGGATCCCCCCCCCCCACCTACCGCTTCCGCTCGCCCCCCTAGCCCCGTCGCGACCCCCTCTAGCCCCGTCGCGCCCCTTCCTGGGACCCGTCGCGCCCCTTTCAGGCCTAGTCCCGCCCCTCCTGCGCCCTGTCGCGCCCCTCCTGGGCCCCGTAGCGCCCCTCCTGGGCCCTGTAGCGCCCCTCCTGGGCTCTGTCGCACCCCTCCCAGACCCCGTAGCGCCCCTCCTGGGCCCGTCGCGCCCCTCCCAGGCCCCGTAGCGCCCCCCTGGGCCCGTCGCGCCCCTCCTGGGCCCGTAGCGCCCCTCCTGGGCCCGTCGCGCCCCTCCTGGGCCCCGTAGCGCCCCTCCTGGGCCCCGTCGTGCCCTCCTGGGCCCGTCGCGCCCCTCCGGCCCGTCGCGCCCTCCTGGGCCCGTAGCGCCCCCTGGGCCGTCGCGCCCCTCCTGGCCCGCAGCGCCCCTCCTGGGCCCCCCCGCCGTCGCGCCCCCGGCCCCGTCGCACCAGCCCGGCCCCGTCGCTCGCCCGGCCCGTCGCAGCCCGGCCCCGTCGCGCCCGCCCGGCCCGTCGCCCCCGGCCGGCCCGTCGCCCCTGCCCGGCCCCGTCGCGCTCGCCCGGCCCCGTCGCCCGGCCCGGCCCGTCGCACCAGCCCGGCCCGCGCCCGCCCGGCCCCGTCGCGCCCGCGGCCCGCCCGGCCCCGTCGCCTCGCCCGGCCCCGTCGCACCAGCCCGGCCCCGCTGCCCCGGCCCCGTCCTCCTCACTGGTACGGTTCCCCCCCCACCCCGCCCAGCACTGCCCTGCACCGTACCGCCACGCACCACCCTGTACTGCCTTACACCGCACTGCACCGCACTGCACCGCACTGTACCGCACTGCACCGCCCTGCACCGCACTGTACCGCACTGCACCGCACTGCACCGCACTGTACCGCACTGCACTGCACTGCACCGCCCTGCACCGCACTGGACTGTTCCTGATGGCGGCGGAGCTTCGCTTCGACGCTGAAGGTCAGCCCCTAGAGTTCGAGGCGTGGCTTGCCGACCTCCGCCGCCAACTTACTGGCCAGCGGCAGGATGGTGAACCGCTTTCCGCACACCTTGACGGTACGCTCCCCTGCCCAGACCCTCCTGCTATTCTGCCCGCTGACCCCACACCCACTGAGCGTGAGTCTACTGCTGCCACTGCCCGTGCGCGCTCTCACTGGCTTTCTCGTGATGCTATCGCCCAGCTTGCCATTAGCAACGCCCTTCCCCCGTCCGAGCGTCCTCGCTTTAGGTCCCTCACTACTGCTCAGGCATACTTAGATGCTGTCATCAAGCGCTATTCCACCCCTCCGGCTGCCTCGGTGGGTCGCCTGATCCTCCCGCTGCTCTTTCCTGACCTTGCTTCTTTCCCCACTGTCTCTGACCTCGCTGCCCACCTGCGCTCGATAGAGGAGACCTGGCGCGCCGCCTGCACTGACGCACAGCTTAGAGCCCACCAGCCGCCCATTACCTCTACCCTCTACCTGCTTGCCACCCGCCTCCCTGACCGCCTTGCTGTCGCCCGCGACCGCTTCCTTAGTGTTCACCCCGCAGACCTCACCCTCACTGACTTTGTCGACACCCTGACTGTGATAGAGACCCGTCACCGCTCCATCGCCCAGGCGAGCGGTATCGTGCCGGTCCCTATCTTTCAGGGTTGTGCCCCCGCTTAGTGCACCTTCTCCGACGGCACTGCCGCAGTGGCTGAGACTGCTGCTGCCGCGCAGGCCCGTTCTGGGAAGGGCCGCCGCCCCAAGGCTGGGCGCGGCGGAGGGGGCGGCGGGGGTGCGGGCAGGGGTAGTGGTGGGGTCGGGTCCCCTGGTGCTGGAGCGGACGAGGGGACCCTGCCCAGTCCAGCTGAGTCGCCGCCCCTGCAGTCGCAGCAGCCGCAGCAGCGGCCGCAGTCGCAGTCTTCGCAGCAGCCGCAGCAGCCGTCGCAGACACGGCAGACGAGTGTTCTCCCGCCAGGGTGGCCCGGCGCTGGAGGTGGACGGGCGCGTGGTGGTGTGCCGCGTGGTGGCTCTGCCGACGGGCGTTGTCAGTACCAGATCCAGACCGGTCCTCGCCGCGGCTTCGTTTGCGGTAAGATCGGTCACTCCACTCCCCGCTGTTTTCGTCGCCTGGACGACCTCTTTCGTCAGCGCTTCGGCCCGTCGCTAGACCTCCCGGACTGGCACAGTTTACTTAGTCGTCAGATTCAGATCTTTGATATGGACATGGATGCCATTGTTTCTGCTCTGCATGTGATGTATGCTGATGACTCTAGTGTGCTTCCCGCTTATTACTCACTGTTGCCTAGTGTAGGTGTGCCTAGCTTAGCCTCCCCTGCTGTGTCAGGCGTAGGATCCCCTGCTTTGTGTAGTCTTGGTGCTTCTGCCGTCGTTCCGTCGCCAGACCCCTCGGCTTCGCTTTCCTTCACCTTGGACTCTGGCGCCTCTCAGTGTTTCTTCCGCGACTCCACCACCCTGACGCCACTTCCTATTCCTGCTGCCGTTTCTCTTGCTGACCCCTCCGGCGGTCCGGTAGTCGCCCGCAGTTCCACCACCCTTCCCTGTCCGGCGGTTCCTTTGGGCTCTCTTACAGGTCTGCATATCCCCTCGTTCTCCAGGAACCTAGTTGGTGTCGGCTGCCTCCAGGACCTTGGCGTCACCACTACGTTCCCTGGTCACGAGCGGTATGCTGTCTGTACCGAGGCCGCCACTGGTGCCCCCCTGTCCACGTTCCCCCGGGACCCGGTGTCCGGCCTGTTCACTCTGGACACCGTGCCCCCCCCGGTTGGAGCGCCCCCTCAGGTGGCTGTGTCTACCCAGGTTGCTGCTGCCTGCTCCTGTCGCTCCCTCACTCACCCGACCCTCCTGTGGCACCACCGCCTAGGTCACCCTGCGCTCCCGCGTCTGCGTCACATGTCCCAGCACGGTCTTGTCCTTGGTCTCCCAGGTTCCCTCCCCGCGTTTCCCTCCTCCCCAGCTCCACCTTGCACGCCTTGTGTCGAGGGTCGGCTTCGCCGTGCCCCTCACTCCTCCTCGTTCCCCCCTACCGCCGCGCCGCTGCAGACCCTGCACCTGGACGTCTGGGGCCCCGCCCCCGTCCCTGGGCCGCGTCGCGAGCGCTACTTCCTTGTGCTTGTCGACGACTTCACTCGTTACACCACAGTCTTTCCCCTGGAGCGCAAGGCCGACGTGCCTGGCGCCCTCATCCCCTGGCTTGTCTCTGCGCGTGTCCACCGCGGTCTCCCTGTCTTGCGTCTCCACTCAGACCGTGGTGGCGAGTTTGCCTCCGGTGTCCTTGGTCGCTTTTGTCGTGCGGAGGGCATCACCCAGACGTTCACCCTACCGGACTCCCCACAGCAGAATGGGATCGCTGAGCGCCGCATCGGTTTGGTCATGGAGGTCGCTCGCACCTCCATGGTCCATGCCAGTGCACCCCATTTTCTGTGGCCGTTCGCTGTGCGCTACGCTCCTCACCAGCTTAACATGTGGCCGCACCCTCAGCAGCCGCAGGTTTCGCCGACCCGTCTGTGGACTGGGTCTCCTGGTGACGCGTCTGCGTTCCACGTCTGGGGCTGCCTTGCTCACGTCCGTGCCTCCGGCACGGACAAGCTCACTGCCCGCACCCTTCCCTGCGTCTTCCTCGGTTTTCCCCTTGACGCGTCCGACTGGCACTTTTACCACCCGCCGTCTCACCGGTTCTTTCACTCTCGTGACGTCACCTTTGACGAGTCCGTCCCCTACTACCGCCGCTTCCCCCACCGTGGTCCCCCGGTTACCCCCCCCCTGTTCCTGGTCACCCCTTCCCCGGTAGTCCTTGCCCCTCCTCCTCCTCCTCCCCGTCCCGCCCCCTCTGGTGTCTCCCACGTCACCCCCCTTCTGTCCGTGGACCCAGTTGAGGAGTCTTCTGACTCTGGTGGCCCTCCGGTGCAGTCCTCGCCGGCCGCCCCTCCCCAGGTGTCCCCTCCCCAGTCCCCTCCTCCGCCTCCCCTGCCGCCGCTGCAGCCGTCGCCGCCGTCGCCGCCGCCGCCGTCGCAGCCCCCGTTTGCTGACTCTGGGGGTGCTCGTCCCGGTCGCCCTGAGGGTGGTCCCTCTGGGGGTGCGGGTGTGGAGAGTGCCGGTGGTAGCCGAGGAGCAGCTTGCGGTCCAGGTGTCGCTGTTGTGCCGCCGCAGCAGCAGTCCCCGCCGGTGTGAGCCCTTCGCCTGCTCGGCCTTCCGTCCCCCGACCCTGCGTCGGTTCCTCCCAGACCGTCTCCTCCTCTTCCTGTCTACGGCCCTGTTTTCCCTCCGCCGGACTCGTCCCCGGCTCGTCTCCCCCCTCGTTCCCCTCCTGTGTCCCCTCCCCTGTCTCCTGACCCGACTCCTCCGTCCCACGTCTGGTCTCACCGTCCCTCCCGTGCTCGTCCTGCCTCGCCTGTCTTGCGCTCCCACCCTATGTTGCTTCGTTCCCACGCGTCTCGTCCTCCCCTTCTGCCGTCGCCTCCTCCGTCCTCCCTTGCTGTTGCGCCCCCCCCGCTGTGCGACTACCTTCGTGCCGCTCGTCCTCTCTTTCCTCGGGTCCTTGCCTCTCTCGTTACCGACCCGTCTGTTCCAGTCTCCTGCCTTGACGCTCTTCTCGTTGCTGTCGCTGACTTCGCCTCTACCCGCCGCCTTGACTACGCCTTAGCTCTGGTCTCTGACCCTGCCTGTCCTCCGTCTGTCGGGGGTGCTCCTGCCCTTGGCAATGACGTCCTGGAGGACCGCCAGTTCGAGCTTGCTTTCCTCTCCGAGGCTGCTCCCCATCTCTGTTCCATGCTGCTAGTCCCTGAGGGTGACCCAGACGCTTTCGACATCCCGACCCCTCGCACTTACGCTGAGGCGACTTCGGGACCCTGGGCCTCGCAGTGGATAGCTGCCATGGAGCAGGAGATGGCATCTTGGAGATCCACCGGCACCTTCGTCGACGTAGTTCCCCCACCTGGGGTGAACGTAGTCGATGGCCGCTGGCTCTTCAAGGTGAACCGCCCTCCTGGAGAGCCGCCTGTCTTCAAGGCGCGCTATGTGGCTAGAGGCTTCAGTCAGCGCGAGGGGGTGGACTTCTTCCAGACTTTCCCTCCGACCCCGAAGATGACTACTCTTCGGGTTCTGTTACACCTCGCTGCTCAGCGTGACTACGAGCTTCACTCCCTCGACTTCTCCACTGCCTTCCTTCAGGGCAGCCTACACGAGCAGGTCTACCTGCGCCGCCCTTCGGGCTTTACTGGCACCTTCCCTCCCTGGACCCAGTGGCTCCTGCGGCGCCCCGTCTACGGCCTGCGCCAGGCTCCCCGTGAGTGGCACGACACTCTCCGTGCTACGCTTGCTGACTTGCAGTTCTTTCCGTCTTCTGCAGACCCTTCACTCTTCGTTCGTGCTGGCCAGACTCCGTTCTACATCCTCGTTTACGTCGACGACCTGGTCTTTGCCACAGCAGACAGTGACGCACTGGCCTCCGTGAAGGCAGAGCTGCTGAAGAGACACACCTGCACTGACCTTGGAGAACTGCGCCGTTACCTTGGCTTGCAGATCTCCAGGGACAGAGCTGCGCGCACCATCACCCTGACTCAGTCACACTTGGTGCGCCAGGTCCTTCAGAGGTTCAGCCTTCAGTTCTCCTCTGCACAGCCCACCCCTCTGCCTGTAGACCACAGGCTCTCCGCTCCAGTGCCTGAGGAGTTGGTAGAGCCCAGCGGTCCCTACGCAGAGCTGGTGGGTTGCCTCATGTACCTGATGACTTGCACTCGCCCAGATCTCGCATACCCTCTCAGCATCCTGGCTCGCTTTGTGGCCACAGGCAGACACCGACCGCAGCACTGGTCTGCCGCTAAGAGGGTTTTGCGTTATCTTGCGAGTACATCGGGCATAGGGTTAGTGCTAGGAGGACGCAGGCCAGTGGTCCTTATTGGGCACACAGACGCTTCGTGGGCAGACGACGCTGAGACACTCCGGTCTACCCAGGGCTACTGCTTCAGCCTTGGCTCAGGTGCCGTCTCGTGGAGAGCTACTCGCTCCTCGTCTGTGGCACAGTCCAGCTGTGAGGCTGAGATCTACGCCGGTGCCATGGCGGCACAGGAGCTCCGCTGGCTGACCTTCTTGCTCACTGACTTAGGTGAACGGCCTAGCTCTGCCGCGGTCCTGTTCGCTGACAACAGGGCCATGATCCTCCTGTGTCAGGAGCCTCGACTCGAGGGCAGAGCGAAGCACATTCAGCTGCGGTACTTCCTCCTGCGTGAGTTACAGCAGCGACGTCAGGCTCGCGTAGTACACTTGGCCTCAGGTGCTAACACGGCTGATATCTTTACGAAGGCGCTTGCGCCTAAAGATCATCAGCGGCACTGTGTACAGCTTGGTCTAGTTCCTGTAGCCTCTCACTTGCTAGGACCTTGACTTTGTACTGTCTTTTATATGTATACTCAGACTGGACTTGTGTCCTCTCGCAGTGGCTGGACTAGTAGTGCCGCCCTGTTCTTGTGCTTGCCTTGTCTGTACTCCTTCTGACTGGTCGCTCAGACCCTTGTCTCAGAGGTTGGACTAGTAGTGCCGCCCTGAGCTGTTTGTTTAGGACTTTCCCCTATGCAGTCTAGGGGGTGTGTCAAACATGTCTATTTGTTATGTTTGTATAGACTGTATAGGGTAGCTCTTAGAGGGTACAAATGAGAAAAGCCCTTAGGATCTTTTGCAGAGACTAAGTCCCAGCTTGTAGAGACTTGAGACTTGGAGTAGTGCAGCGGAAATTGAGACAGTTGAACCCTTGTACTAGTATGTGAGAACAAGTGATTGATTAAAGAAACAAGCATACAGCAATATATAGAAGATAAGAAAGCAGTTGCAGAGTACAGTTACAGGAACGGTTTATCGAGTCGCATAGCGACTCGATTGCCGCTTCGGTTACCATCCGTGATGCTGTAACGGTCAGTCGCAACCTCCAGTTGCGACCCTTTGAGTCCCAGACCCTTCGTGTTCTTTGTCCGCCCCCTTGTGTAACCTCCGTTGACTCGCGTACCCCTTGCAATCTTCCTCGAGTGTAGTGTTACACTTCAGAAACGCTTAAGTCTTTTGATGTACTTTCAACACTCCCCTTCGTTTCTGGAGTGCTGACTTGTTCAGGTCCGATGACGTTTGTTTGTCCGGTCAGCACCATGCAGTAGTCGAATTTTGCCTTCGCCAATTTCTTCGTCAAATAGTCTGCGGCCATTTCTGTCGTCGGGCAGTAACTGAGTTGAAGTCTCCCCTTCGCGATTTCATCCTTGACGAAGAAGTACCGCAGGGCGATGTGCTTGGTTCGGTTGGCGAAGCCGTCCTTGTTCGCGATTTTTATCGCAGATTGGTTGTCGCAGAGGAGTGAGAAGGTGGGCAGGGTCGCGATCTTCGCTTCTTCGAGTAACTCTCGTAGGTAGAGTCCTTCCTTGGTCGCAGTACAAAGGGCGATATACTCTGCTTCAGCCGAGGATAGTGCGATTAACTCCTGCTTGCTCGACTGCCAGGAGATAGTTCCGATAGGTTCTAGTCGGTAGATGTAAGCCCGTCCTAGACCGTCGATTTTCGCTGTCTCCCGCGTGGTCGGCGTCGACGTATCCGAGTAGTCGTACGGACGGTGTTGTTGCCTTGCTGTAGGTGAGCCGGATCGTCGGCGTGGAGACGAAGTAGAGTAGCGCTCGATTGAGTTCTTCGAGGATCTTCCTGTTGCGGCTGCTTCAGATGTGTCGCCAGCTGACTCGCACTATAGGATAGTCGGGTCGGCAGGTTACTGTTGCGAATAGTAGGCAGCCGAGCTTCTGTTGATACTCCTGGATTTGTTTCGCGGGGAGTTTTGTGGAGGCGCTACTGTTGTTCCCGTAGCGGTAGGGAGTTGGGACCGCAGTCCGGTGTTAGACCGAATTTCTTCGCGACGGTGCTTGAGTACTTTCCAGCGTGTAGGTAGAACGCCGTGTCGTCTTCGACGACATTCAGTCCTAGGTACTGGGTCACTTCGTCGGACACCGTGAGCGTTAAGGTCCTTTCAGCTCCCCTTCGAACCAGGTACGATGTCGGTAGTGGAGCCGATGTAGAGCAGGTCGTCGACGTAGACGATGAGCAGATATCTCTTCCCTTCTGCAGTCGGTACATCCTTGGTCATGCGGCTGTAGGAATCCGATTTTTACGAGACGGCCGTGAAGGTGCTGCTGCCAGAGCCGCGGGGCTTGCTTGATCCCGTATAGGGATTTTTCAGTGGCATACTTGTTGGGGTCGTCGATGAATCCGTGGGGTTGTTCGACGAAGATCTCGCGTCCACAGGTGCGTAGGGCGTTTGCAACGTCGATCGATTTGGCGTAGTGGTAGTTTCTTCGTGGCCGCGACGGCGAGTAGGATGCGTAATGAGGTGTGACGGGAGACTGGAGCGAAGGTTTCTGTGTAGTCGGTTCCGTATCGTTGATCGAAGCCTCGTACGACCCATCGAGCTTTGAATCGTTCGATGGAGCCGTCTGAGTTGGTCTTGATGCGGTACACCCATTTCCCCGAGAGAATGTTCTTCCCGTTGATGCTCGTTGCAGGTACCAGTTTCCATGTTTCTCGGTCTTGCAGAGCTTTTAACTCCTTTTCCATCGCTTCCTTCCATTTGCCTTATGTTCCCCCCCAGAGCCTGCGACAGGTCGAAGGCTCGCGCGGAGAAGGCGGCGGCGGATGCTGGACGGAGACCCAGAGGCCTAGGATCTGCAGTCCCGTGGGTGTGTCGAGGGGAATTTTCATTCCCGGAATAAGCTGCTTCGTCACCGTCTTCAGGGTCAGGTAAGAAGTTGGCCGATGCGTTCGAAATATTCGTGTCGACGGGGTGGGTGTAGCGTAACCTTGGTCAGCGAAGTGGTAAAAGGTGTCGAGGTTGTTGCTATCGAGAGGATTATCTTCATCGAGTGGAACAGGTACGGAACAGAATGGGAGTGGTCCGGCAGCTTCCGAGGCTCCAGGTACGTCTTCTTCTGCTGCGTCAGCCTCGGCAGCATGGTCAGCGAAGGAGCGAAGGCCCGCGAAGCCGTCGGTGGGGTCTTGAGTTGTGGCAATGTTGTCCAGGTAATGCTGCAGCGTCAGTCGCTCGTAGAAGATAACATCACGTGATGCCACCGTGTTTTTGTCTTGTATGTCGAGAATTCCACGCGTGAAAATGTTTGGCGATGCCGAGGTGTAGTCCCCACCGAGCTCGTTGAGTGAAGCGTCCTGCTCGAGCTGTGTGGGGTCTGTATTGTACCATGCAGCCGAAAACTCGAAGTAATTTTGTGCTGCCCCTTTTTCCCGTCCACAGCAGGTGCGGTGATGCGTTGTTGGGAGCGATGACGAGGACAACAGGTTGTGCAGGTGACTGCATGTGTCATCGCGTCTGGCCACAGTGTGTTGGGCAGCCTCATCCCCAGAAGCAGTTTTCGCATCGTCGTCTGCAAGGTCCGGTTCATGCGTTCTGCTACCCCCTGCTGCTGGTGAGCATAGGGCAGGACACCAGGCGTCGGATTCCCTTTCCGCCAGATAGGTCCTGAAGCGTTGTGACTGGTATTCCAGTGCACCGTCTGACTGGAAACTCTTGAGTTTGGTTCCTGATCTCGTTCGGCGATTGGAAGCCATGTGGTGAAGGCTCGAAGGCTTGATCGCGCGTTTGAGATTGAAGTGCCAGACGTATCTGGTTGCGGCGTCGATGAACGTGATGACGTAGTTGAAGTCGGCTTCGGTGTCGTCTCGAGGCATGTTTAAATATCGCTGTAGACCTTTTCCATCGGAGCGTAAGTGGGTGCGCTTGGATTGTGATGGGCTGGGAAAGGTTGATGAGGAAGATCTGCTTCGGGGCACGTGAAGCACCGTGCTCGTGGTCGTCGAAGTTCTTGGCCGCTCGTCGTTAGAAGGGCGTTGCGTTCTAACACCTCTGCTTGGATTGTTTGTAGTATCGTGCTGTTTGCAGGATGTCCGAGACGTTGGTGCCAGATGTCGTCGGAGCGCGGTGACCGGGCGAGCGGTGGTAGATGTCGGCGTTGGAGAAGAACGCGACGACCGAGGCGGGACTTCGACAAGCTTCTCGTGTGGCGGGCATAAGTTGGTCTGCTTCGTTGGCGGTCCTCGTGTCGCTGGTGGTGGTACTCGGCTGGGTCCTGCTGCCGATACTGCAGGTGATGGTTTGTTGGGAACTTGCGGGTACTTGTCTTTCTTGTCTGATAACTGCTAATGCTCGTGTTCTCTCTGCTGCAGGTATGGTGTTGGAGTGCCAGAAGCCGTCACTGTCGAAGTCGGGATCAAGATCCGGCGGGTGAGTCCAGGCGGCGAACGATACGATGCCGTCGCTGTCGGCAGTTCCGCGGTCGGGGACGAAGTCCAACACGAAGACACCGGACTTCAGGAGGGCACGACCGATGAAGAGGCCGCCCTTCCCGTGGTAAAGTCGGAACTCGTTGGAGAAGGAGTCGCACTCCAGGTGAATCCCCTTAGCCATTAGTTGGCTTACGCTTAGTAGGTTGTATCCCAGATTGTCGACGATGAGGACTTTGTTGAGCTGAAGAATACGTTTGTCTCCATTGATTGTAACTGAACCACGCCTTGTCTGTTTGTTTCAGGTTTTCGTTGTTGGCGACGGTGATGACGACGTCGCGGTTGAGGCGTCTCTGTACGAAGCGTCCGAGGAGCACATGTGTGACCGCAGCAGCTGTCCAAGAACCAGGTGTTCGCGCCCGGTGGGTTCGGCGTTGCGACCGCGTATGTCGGGTTGACCTGAAGTCCTTGCGAGCGCGGCGGCGGGAATTCTCTTCGTCTGGTGCGTAAGTGGGTGGTGATCGGGTGCGCAGTTGTCGATGTGTACCATGCAGTTGATGAATGTTGGGTGTTTGTTGTGCAGATGTTGAAGAGCGCCTTGGGGACTTGCTTGAGTGGAAGCGACTTGTGGGTCTGCTGCACGGTAAACGCGAGGGCGGTTGCAGTTGACCTTGGAGTGCCCGGAAGTCTGACAGTTGTGGCAGAACGGCGGCACGATGGTGAGTCCTCGTTGTCGCGTTGATCTTGCTTGCTGCGTCGGTTGTAGTGTTGTCATTTCTTCTTTGAGTGTAGAAGACTAACTGCTGTTGCTTCCTTGGTTGTCTTTCCTCGAACAGATCCATCTCCTGTTGTTCAGCGTGAAGCTCGGCGCAGAGGTGCATCTCCGAAATCTTCCGTGGGCGCGAAGAAGTGATCGTGTGGTTCTCCATTCTGGCCCGAGCCCGGCGAGGACAAGTGTCACGAAGCTTTCTTCAGTGATCGTTCCTCCGCACCGAAGCAGGCGGTCGCGGAGGGTCTGGCAGCGACTCATATACTGCATCGCCTTTTCCCCGGTCTTCATCTGTATTGTTGTCAGCTGTTGCATGAGTCTGCTTTGTGTCACGCTGTCGTTTGCTTGGTAAGGCATTGAGATGGTGCCATGCGAGCTCCGCGGAGTTTCCATAACTCCGATACGTTCTGATGCTCTGCTGCTCTTGTGGTGACAGGTTTCTCAGGAGACCGTATACGCCAGCAGCGACTGATACGTGAAGATCTCTTGTTCCTTCCAGTGCCGTTGCTTGGGAATGGCAGGGACCCGTTGAAGTATCCCAGAAGATGCGCGGCCTCCATCAGCAGCTCGAACTCGAAGCTCCAGGTAAAGAAGTCGTGTCCGTTGAACGGTGAGGATGTCTGAAGTTTGATCACGTGTGAGAACTGCGCCTGAGACTTAAGATTTCGTTTGGTGTTTGTTGTGATGCAGCTGCTGTTGGTTGGGCACGGGGCGGCATGAACTCGAACGTCCCCGGAAGAATGATAAGGCGCAAAGGTAGGCGCTTGGTTGTGTCGCCCGAAGGATGAGTTGTCGAGGCTCATCGGCGCTAATCCCATGTTTCCTCCATTGCTCTGTGTTGAATGCGCAGGTGTCCTTGTCTGCTGCTGCTGGTCGAAGTGTGACATGAAGCTGAAGAATCTCTCCATGAGATTCGGGTCCACACTTGAAGAGGGAGACGGAGTCACCATCTCTGGTACTCTTCCCGTTGTTTCTTGAGCAGTCCCGGTCTCTGTCTGCAGTCCTGAGGTGTGCAGACCAGAGTTGCCGTGTTGAGTTTCTTGGCGCTGGGTGAGCCCGTAGAGACTTTCTTGCCCTTGTTGTCCATGTCTTGTAATCAATGAAGTCGTTGAATTGAGTTGAGTTGCAGGTTGTTGATGGAGCGTAGTTGCTGGGAGTTTGGTCTCTGACCAGCTCTCATACCATGTTGGGCTGAGAAAAAGCCCTTAGGATCTTTTGCAGAGACTAAGTCCCAGCTTGTAGAAGACTTGAGACTTGGAGTAGTGCAGCGGAAGTTGAGAGTTGAACCCTTGTACTAGTATGTGAGAACAAGTGATTGATTAAAGAAACAAGCATACAGCAATATATAGAAGATAAGAAAGCAGTTGTAGAATACAGTTACAGGAACGGTTTATCGAGTCGCACAGCGACTCGATTGCCGCTTCGGTTACCATCCGTGATGTTGTAACGGTCAGTCGCAACCTCCAGTTGCGACCTTTCGAGTCCTTTCGCATTCTTTGTCCGCCCCTCGTGTAACCTCCGTTGACTCGCGTGCTCCCCTGTAATCTTCTTCGAGTACAGTGTTACACTTCAGAAGACGCTTAAGTCTTTTGAGATGTTTCCAACAGTGTGTACTCTCATCTTTACCATTATTCAATTATTCTGATAGTCTGAACATCAGACGGCCTAAAATCCTAGCTGAAACCCTGGTCTCTTGCCAAAGTTGCCCTTGTCTAGCCTAGGGAGTGTGTTAACATATTTATATATTGTTATAGACTAAATAGGTCCATGCTTTTAGAGAGTACAGCACCATAGCATTAAACCTGCCTGTATGCCTTATTCTATTCATTGCGTTATTCTGAGAACAGCTTGTAACATCTATTATAACCTCCTTTCGAAGCTTCATGATGGGCTAACTGGAGTTTGATCATGCACTAACCTAGTTTGATACTTAGAACCCGATATACAGTTTTTGTCAAATGGGTGCGAATGTAAGAAGGGGGATGTGCCTGTAACGTGTAAGATTTCCAAAGATGGCGTGAAGGAAGCAGGGCCACATGGAAACCAGGGCCAATGGCGTGGAGCCCACGTCAGCCAACTGTGTTTTTTGGTGGTTGCGTGGACGCTGGGGAGTGATGTGGCAGGAACATGGTTTGAGGTTCAGTCAAGCCAGGCCTGCTTATTGGCGATTTTCCAAACCTATTAGAACAACCAATCGACCGTCCTCCATTGGCTTCCCAGTTGTTCCAACGAATCTCTGTTGCGGAATAAAGCCACGTAAGTCTGGCAACCTCTTCCTTGGGAGACTAGGTTGCACTTCTGGCGCCTCGGGTGTCAGAGCTAGCAGCCCACCGAAACCCCCTCAAGTAACAATTGAAGGAAGACGGGGGTGGGTGTGACCAATTTACCCAACGGCTTGGATTTTCAATGTCTCCAATTTCCTACGACTGAAAGCCTCACACCAACTGAACTTTCTGCCTTGCAATCCAGTCTCCAGTTTCCTCCTCTGGTCAGGTCTCAAGCTGTTCCTACTCACCCCATCGTCTAGCTGCGTCGCCATCGTCCAGCCACAGCCCTGTGTGGCTGGGCGAGATTCTCCTCAGATTTCTCGTTTCTTGTTGCTTGTAACGAGCTTCCCTGTCGATAGAGCTGTCAAGAGTACCTTGGAGGTGGTCTTCACGAGCCGTATCATGGCGTCGTCGGAAAGGACCTCATTTAAGAAGCAGCACCCGTTGGTGAGTAAAAGCATGCTCGCACTGCCTTAAAAGGGGAAGTGCGTTCAACTGGCTCATCTTTCTTTTCTACGTTGCAGAGAAGAGGAGGATGGAAGCTGACAGGATTCGGCAGAAGTATCCCGATAGGATCCCTGTAAGTTAATGCCGTCTAGCTTTCGTGAAAAACTGCTTGCCTTGTGCATATCTTATTACTAGCTGTCTCTGTGTGTGATGCATAGCTTATCATTCATGGCGTATCTATGCAGGTCATTGTTGAGAAGGCTCGCAGGAGCAAAGTGCCCGACATGGACAAGAAAAAGTAGGTTTTTCCCCGCTTCTCACCCTCCACACACAACATACACACACACACACACACGCACGCACGCACGCACGCACGTACGCACGCACGCACGCACGTCCGCACAACCGCACGACCGTCGCACGCGCGCACGCACGCGCACAGGCACACGAGCTCGCACACACACAAATACGTACATGCTAGTCATTCCCATTTTCCCCTTCTTCCTCCATGTCTCACCTCCTCTAAGCTCCCTCCTGGTCCCTTGTCTCTCTCGTGCGTCCCCCTTGTTCTTTCGCTGATTGCCTTACATGGGTCGACTGCTATTGCAGGTATTTGGTTCCTGCGGACATTTCTATCAGCCAGTTTACGGCAGTCATTCGCAACAGGATAAAGCTCAGCCGGAGCAAGCAATATTTCTGTTCATTGGCAACACTATGCCTCCCTCATGTAGGTTTTCTTTTCACATGCATGTTTTTTTTGTCCAGGGACAATGTGCTGATCAAGGCCGTTGTTTTCTCTCATTGCAGCTGCACTTATGTCGGCCACCTATGAAGAACACAAAGACGGTGATGGCTTTCTTTACGTGACATACGCTGGAGAAAATACCTTCGGATAAAATTCGGACAGTTTGTACAGATTTGTGTACATATTGTTATTTAAAGTCGTCAATTTTGTTTTCAAGTAAATAGCACGTCATATTGAATCAAGAATACAATTTGAAGCAGCTTGGCGAAATCCATACTTATAACCTCCTTTCCTTATGCTCGAAGGAGGTTACACGCTACAGTGGTATTGAAACATGGGAAATCAGTCTCGAAGATGTGAAATGTCGCAAATCTCAGGGTTGCTGCACCATAGCGTGGGGAGTTGCTGCGGGTGCTGGCGGGAGCGGCGCACTGAACCAAATTTCGAGGTCCATTCAGCAGCCCGTCCGGTGCGGGTTTGGTTGCGCTGCTGGAATCTTGGGAAATGTTTTTCGTTGCAGCACAGAGGCGCACAGTCAGCGCCACGCCAGCCCCAGGTTTTCTTGAGGAGCCATCTCGCTCGCGCCACCTGCATCGCACTGCGTAGCGGCACCTTCGAGGCTCGACCCTACCAAGCCAACTCTGGGAATGTTACAAGTCATTGCGTGTGCCTCGATATTAGCAATGGTTCGGCCTCACTAGTAGTTGGTTAGAGTCCCAGACTGCGCTGAGCCGTCTTCTCACTAGTTCGTCGTTGCTAGAGCCAAGCAGCTTATTCAGCTTCAACTGCCAAGTATAGCTTGCCAGGATCCGGCTCTACGAGCGGTCGCTAACCGAGTGTAACCTCGTCAGCCTCCTGTTCTGAATCTGTCTAGCCGATTCACTTCAGCCATGGCAGTTTACCGCGCTGTTGAGGTATGGAGGGTTGACGGAGTTCAGTAAACACGGCCGCGCAGGCAGCTCAAGGCAGAGTTCACAGCGCCATCCCGCGCCAAGCTTGTTTCCCGGCTGGAGCTTCAGCTTCTTACACCTAGATTCTGACTGCATCTTCATCGTCATCCCAGTATCAGGCCTCTCGACGCTTCACGACTACAGCTGACGGTTCTCCTGGTGTTCTCGTCCCCCCTGAAAGCGACGGCTAGCCTTCGTTCAGCTCGATCGTCCCGGATCTTGTCGCGCGGATCCTTTCCGCTCCACCGTCCTCTCACTGAGAGAAAGTCTCACCAGATCGTCTTCTAACGCGACAAGTGGAGCTGTCTGCTGGTGATTTGCCGCGTTTCTCCAGCAGCGTCCATCGCAGCCATGCTGTCGGCGAGCTTCAATCGCCTGGTGGAGGCGGCGATCGTGCCGTTCGCGAGGTGCTCACTCTCGCCGCCTTCGGCTACCTCCTCGCGCTGCCCGGCGTCAACGTGCTCACCGACAAAGCCCGGCGCTGCTCGGAAAGCTCGTCTTCGCGCTATTCCTCCCATGCCTCATCTTCGCTTACCTGGGGGATACGCTGACGCTAGAGCGCATGCGGCTCTGGTGGTTCATCCCCGTTAACGTCCATCATCGCTGCTGTTTCTGGCTGCTTCATGGGCCTGCTGGTCGTCGCGTTTGCCCGCCCGCCGCCCCGCTTTTACCGCTTGACGATCGTTATGACGGGGATTGGCAACATCGGCAACATCCCCCTCGCTATAGTCAACTCCATTTGCAGGCGGAAGGTGGACAACCCGTTCGGGTCCCCTGCGGAGTGCCACCATCACGGCGGTGGCATACATAGCGTTCGCTCAGTGGGT
>BQMB01000831.1:0-88425 GCA_027943415.1 Closterium sp. NIES-67 | reverse complement strand
CCCCGCCGCGCCTGCCTGGCGCCGCGCCTGCCTGGCCCCGCCGCCTGCCTGGCCCGCCGCTCCTCCTGCCTTGCCGCCCCTCCCAGCCGACCCTCGCGCCCGTCTGCTCGCCCCTGCGCCCGTCCCAGCCGGCCCGCGCGTCCCGTCGACCTGGTGCCCGCTGCTTCTGGCCCCGCGCCCGTCCTGCCCTAGCTGTGTGCGGCCCGCTCGTCGTCCCTGCCCGGCCCTGCATCCTCCCTGGTACGGTTCCCCATCCCTGCACCGCACTGCACCGCACTGCACTGCACGTACCGCCTGCACCGCACTGCACCGCCCTGCACCGCACTGCACCGCACTGTACAGTCCTGCACTGCTCCTGATGGCGGCGGAGCTTCGCTTCGACGCTGAAGGCCAGCCTCTGGAGTTCGAGGCGTGGCTCGCCGACCTCCGTCGCCACCTCACTGGCCATCGGCAGGATGGCCACCCGCTTTCCGCACACCTTGACGGTACGCTCCCCTGCCCAGACCCCCCTGCTGTGCTGCCCGCTGACCCCACACCCGCTGAGCGCGAGTCTACTGCAGCCACTGCCCTTGCGCGCTCTGTCTGGCTTTCCCGAGACGCTGTCGCTCAGCTTGCCATTAGCAATGCCCTTCCCCCGTCCGAGCGCCCTCGCTTTAGGTCCATCACTACCGCCCAGGCTTACTTAGATGCTGTCATCAAGCGCTATTCCACCCCTCCTGCTGCCTCGGTGGGTCGCCTGATCCTCCCGATGCTCTTTCCCGACCTTGCGTCTTTCCCCACTGTCTCTGACCTAGCTGCCCACCTGCGCTCGATAGATGAGACCTGGCGCGCTGCCTGCACTGACGCACAGCTTAGAGCCCACCAGCCGCCCATTACCTCTACCCTCTACCTGCTTGCCACCCGCCTCCCTGACCGCCTTGCCGCCGCCCGCGACCGCTTCCTTAGCATTCACCCCGGTGAGCTCACCCTCACCGACTTTGTAGACACCCTGACTGTTATTGAGACCCGCCACCGCTCCATCGCCCAGGCGAGCGGTACCGTGCCGGTCCCTATCTTTCAGGGTTGTGCCCCCGCTCAGTGTACCTTCTCCGACGGTTCTGTCGCTGTGGCTGAGACTGCTGCTGCAGCGCAGTTTCGTTCGGGGAAGGGCCGCGAGGAGGCGGGGGTGCAGGTAGGGGGTGGTGGTGGAGTCGGGTCGTCTGGTGCTGGAGCGGACGAGGGGACCCTGCCCAGTCCAGCTGAGCCGCCGCCTCCGCAGTCGCAGCAGCAGCAGCAGCAGCCGCAGCAGTCGCAGCAGTCGCAGCAGCCGCAGCAGCCGCCGCAGACGAGGCAGGCGAGTGTCCTCCCGCCCGGGTGGCCTGGCGCTGGAGGTGGTCGGGCGCGTGGTGGTGTGCCGAGTGGTGGTTCGGGAGGCGTGCGTTGTCAGTACCAGATCCAGACCGGTCCTCGCCGCGGCTTCGTTTGCGGTAAGCTCGGTCATACCACTCCCCGCTGTTTTCGTCGCCTGGACGACCTGTTTCGTCAGCGCTTCGGCCCGTCGCCAGACCTCCGGACTGGCACAGTTTGCTTAGTCGTAGGATTCAGATTTTTGACATGGACATGGATGCCATTGTTTCTGCTCTGCATGTGATGTATGCTGATGACTCTAGTGCGCTTCCCGCTTATTACTCACTGTCGTCTAGTGTAGGTGTGCCTAGCTTAGCCTCCCCTGCTGCGTCAGGCGTAGGATCCCCTGCTTTGTTTAGCCTTGGTGCTTCCGCCGTCGCCCCGTCGCCGGACGCCACTGCTTCGCTTTCCTTCACCTTGGACTCTGGCGCTTCCCGGTGCTTCTTCCGCGACTCTACTACACTGACGCCGCTTCCTGTTCCTGCTGCCGTTTCTCTTGCTGACCCCTCCGGCGGTCCGGTAGTCGCCCGCAGTTCCACCACCCTTCCCTGTCCGGCGGTTCCTTCGGGCTCTCTTACAGGTCTGCATATCCCCTCGTTCTCCAGGAACCTAGTTGGTGTCGGCTGCCTCCAGGACCTTGGCGTCACCACTACGTTCCCTGGTCACGAGCGGTATGCTGTCTGTACCGAGGCCGCCACTGGTGCCCCCCTGTCCACGTTCCCCCGGGACCCGGTGTCCGGCCTGTTCACTCTGGACACCGTGACCCCCCCGGCTGGGGCGCCCCCTCAGGTGGCTGCGTCTACCCAGGTTGCTGCTGCCTGCTCCTGTCGGTCCCTCACTCACCCGACTCTCCTTTGGCACCACCGCCTAGGTCACCCTGCGCTCCCGCGTCTGCGTCACATGTCCCAGCACGGTCTCGTCCTTGGTCTCCCTGGTTCTCTCCCCGCTTTTCCCTCCTCCCCAGCCCACCTTGCACGCCTTGCGTCGAGGGTCGGCTTCGCCGTGCCCCTCACTCCTCCTCGTTTCCCCCTACCGCCGCGCCGCTGCAGACCCTGCACATGGACGTCTGGGGCCCCGCCCCGTCCATGGGCCGCGTCGAGAGCGCTACTTCCTTGTGCTTGTCGACGACTTCACTCGCTACACCTCGGTCTTTCCCCTGGAGCGGAAGGCCGACGTGCCTGGCGCTCTCATCCCCTGGCTTGTCTCTGCCCGTGTCCACCGAGGTCTCCCTGTCTTGCGCCTTCACTCCGACCGTGGTGGCGAGTTTGCCTCAGGTGTCCTTGGTCGCTTTTGTCGTGCGGAGGGCATCACCCAGACGTTCACCCTACCGGACTCCCCACAGCAGAATGGGGTCGCTGAGCGACGCATCGGTTTGGTCATGGAGGTGGCTCGCACCTCCATGATCCATGCCGGTGCACCCCATTTTCTGTGGCCGTTCGCTGTGCGCTACGCTTCTCACCAGCTTAACCTGTGGCCGCACCCCCAGCAGCCGCAGGTTTCGCCGACCCGTCTTTGGACTGGGTCTCCTGGTGACGCGTCTGCGTTCCACGTCTGGGGCTGCCTTGCTCACGTCCGTGCCTCCGGCACGGACAAGCTCACTGCCCGCACCCTTCCCTGCGTCTTCCTCGGTTTTCCCCTTGACGCGTCCGACTGGCACTTCTACCACCCGCCGTCTCACCGCTTCTTTCACTCTCGCGACGTCACCTTTGACGAGTCCGTCTCCTACTACCGTCGCTTCCCCCACCGCGGTCCCCCGGTTACCCCCCCCTGTTCCTGGTCACTCCTTCCCCGGTAGTCCCTGCCCCTCCCCCTCCTCCTCCCCGTCCTGCCCCCTCTGGTGTGTCCCACGTCACCCCTCTTCCGTCGGTGGTCCCGGTTGAGGAGTCTTCTGACTCTGGTGGTCCTGCGGCAGTCCTCGCCGGCTGCCCCTCCCCAGGCGTCCCTCCTCCACCGCCTCTGCCGCCGCTGCGCCCCTGCTGTCGCAGCCGTTGTCACCTCCGCCGCCGCCGCGCCGTTGTCGTGTCCGCTCCCGCCACCGCCGCCGCGCAGCACCGTTCGTTGACTCTGGGGGTGCTGGCGTTGGAGTGCGTGCTAGTCCCGGTACCCTGGGGTGGTACCGGTCCTCGAGGGGTTTCGGGCCCTGGAGGTGTTCCCTCTGGGGGTGCTGGCGTGGAGTGTGCCGGTGGTAGCCGAGGAGCAGCTTGCGGTCCGGTGTCGGCGTTGTGCCGCCGCAGCAGCAGTCCCCGCCGGTGTCAGCCCTTCGCCTGCTCGGCCTTCCGTCCCCTGACCCTGCGTCTTTCCTCTCCGCCGTCTCCTCCTCTTCCCGTTACGGCCCTGTGTTCCCTCGCCGGACTCGTCCCCGGCTCGTCTTCCCCTCGTTCCCCCCTGTGTCCCCTCCCTGTCTCCTGACCCGACTCCTCCGTCTCACGTCTGGTCTCACCGTCCCTCCCGTGCTCGTCCTGCCTCCCCTGTCTTGCGCTCCCACCCTATGTTGCTTCGTTCCCACGTCTCGTCCTCCCCTTCTCCCGTCGCCTCCTCCGTCCTCCCTTGTTGTTGCACCCCCCCTCTGTCTGACTACCTTCGTGCCGCTCGTCCTCTTGTTCCTCGGGTCCTTGCCTCTCTCGTTACCGACCCGTCTGTTCCGGTCTCGTGCCTTGACGCTCTTGTAGCTGCGGTCGCTGACTTCGCCTCTACCGCCGCCTTGACTACGCCACTCTGGTCTCTGACCCTGCCTGTCCTCCGTCTGTCGGGGGTGCTCCTGCCCTCGGCAGTGACGTCCTGGAGGACCGCCAGTTCGAGCTTGCTTTCCTGTCCGAGGCTGCTCCCCATCTCTGTTCCATGCTGCTAGTCCCTGAGGGTGACCCAGACGCTTTCGACATCCCGACCCCTCGCACTTACGCTGAGGCGACCTCGGGACCTTGGGCCTCTCAGTGGATAGCTGCCATGGAGCAGGAGATGGCATCTTGGAGATCCACCGGCACCTTCGTCGACGCAGTTCCCCCGCCTGGGGTGAACGTAGTCGATGGCCGCTGGCTCTTCAAGGTGAAGCGCCCTCCTGGAGAGCCGCCTGTGTTCAAGGCGCGCTACGTGGCTAGAGGCTTCAGTCAGCGTGAGGGGGTGGATTTCTTCCAGACCTTCGCTCCGACCCCGAAGATGACTACTCTTCGGGTTCTGTTACACCTAGCTGCTCAGCGTGACTACGAGCTTCACTCCCTCGACTTCTCCACTGCCTTCCTTCAGGGCAGCCTACACGAGCAGGTCTACTTGCGTCGCCCTCAGGGCTTTACTGGCACCTTCCCTCCTGGGACCCAGTGGCTCCTGCGGCGCCCCGTCTACGGCCTGCGCCAGGCTCCCCGTGAGTGGCACGACACGCTGCGTGCTACCCTTGCTGACCTGCAGTTCTTTCCGTCTTCCGCAGACCCCTCACTCTTCGTTCGTGCTGGCCAGACTCCGTTCTACATCCTTGTTTACGTCGACGACCTGGTCTTTGCCACAGCAGACAGGGACGCACTGGCCTCAGTGAAGGCAGAGCTGCTGAAGAGACACACGTGCACTGACCTTGGAGAACTGCGCCGTTACCTTGGCTTGCAGATCTCCAGGGACAGAGCAGCGCGCACCATCACCCTGACTCAGTCACACTTGGTGCGCCAGGTCCTTCAGAGGTTCGGCCTTCAGTTCTCCTCTGCACAGCCCACCCCTCTGCCTGTAGACCACAGACTCTCTGCTCCAGTTTCTGAGGAGTCGGTAGAGCCCAGCGGCCCCTACGCAGAGCTGGTGGGTTGCCTCATGTACCTGATGACTTGCACTCGCCCAGATCTCGCATACCCTCTCAGCATCCTGGCTCGCTTTGTGGCCACAGGCAGACACCGACCGCAGCACTGGTCTGCCGCTAAGAGGGTTTTGCGTTATCTTGCTAGTACATCAGGCATGGGGTTAGTGCTAGGAGGACGTGGGCCAGTGGTCCTTACTGGACACACAGACGCTTCTTGGGCAGACGACGCCGAGACACTCAGGTCTACCCAGGGCTACTGCTTCAGCCTTGGTTCAGGTGCCGTCTCGTGGAGAGCTACCCGCTCCTCGTCTGTTGCCCAGTCCAGCTGTGAGGCCGAGATCTACGCTGGTGCCATGGCGGCACAGGAGCTCCGCTGGCTGACCTTCTTGCTCACTGACTTAGGTGAGCGGCCTAGCTCTGCCCCGGTCCTGTTCGCTGACAACAGGGCCATGATCCTCCTGTGTCAGGAGCCTCGACTCGAGGGCAGAGCAAAGCATATTCAGCTGCGGTACTTCCTCCTGCGCGAGGCTACAGCAGCGACGCCAGGCTCGCGTAGTACGCTTGGGCCTCATGTGCCAACACAACTGATATCTTTACGAAGGCGCTTGCGCCTAAAGATCATCAGCGCACTGTGTACAGCTTGGTCTAGTTCCTGTAGCCTCTCACTTGCTAGGGCCTTGACTTTGTACTGTCCTTTATATGTGTACTCAGACTGGACTTGTGTCCTCTCCCAGTGGCTGGACTAGTAGTGCCGCCCTGGTCTTGTTCTTGCCTTGTCTGTACTCCTTCTGACTGGTCTTTTAGACCCTTGTCTCAGAGGCTGGACTAGTAGTGCCGCCCTGAGCTGCTTGTTCAGGACCTGCCCCTATGCAGTCTAGGGGGTGTGTCAAACATGTGTGTCTCCTATGTTTGCATAGACTGTATAGGGCCACCTCTTAGAGGGTACAAAACTTAGGTATATTCACCTGTACTCTCTCTCTACTCATCATTCAGTTTCTCACTTTGATAGAAGGGTGTTGTCCCCCCTACAGTAGGATGCAATTAGTAGCATAACTACCAAGCCTACAATTATATAAAATATAATTTTGACAAGTAATACTGGTAGTACCTCCAGTAACAGCCAGTTTGAACAAGTTGTAACACCAGAATCAGTGTTACAGCCTTGTGATACTTCAAGACTTGAGCAAGGATCTTTGCTGGAATGGTAGACTAGTAAGAGAGCGGAAGTCTTAGAACTCGTAAGTGTTGACCAGAATTTACTGAAGTACAAGTTTATAATTGAAGTCATACAAGCTACTCTTATATCTGCTAGAGGTACCTGTTCGGTAATGTATCTGTATCTACCCTATAGTATGAACGAATAGGTCGCATAGTGCACAACTAGCCGAACAGGTACTTTCCCTAGAGCTATAAATCCTTGTAATGCCTTTCTATTATCAACCTTGACTTTCCACGGAATTATGTGCTCAGGTTATTCAACCTTTGACTACCCACAAGTTCATGTGCTCAGGTTCACTCCTATAAGACTTCCGCTGTCTTACTGGTCTACCATTCCAGTAAAGATCTTAGGCCAACACTTGAGGTTTTCCAAGTGTTCATGTTTGTAGATTCTATACTTAGTCTCCTGCAACAACCTGTCAAATTATTACAGGAACTACTTACAGAAATGCTTCAGTACGATTTTATCACAACACTCCCTTCATTTCTGGAAGTCCGATAGTGTCACTTCTTGATAATTCTGCAGAGTTCGTTGTAGTACTGGAACTTCTGACGTTTCAGCTTCTCGGTGAGGAAATATGCAGCCATTTGATTGGTCAAGTAGTAGACCAATCGCATTCTCCCCTTCTCGACTTCATCTTTGACGAAGAAGTATCGTAGCGAAATGTGTTTCGTCCTGTTGGCGAAACCAGGTTGGTGCTCAATTCAGATTGTGCTTTCGTTGTCGCACTGCAGGGTGAACTGTGTACTTGTTGTCAATTTCGCTTCCTCCAATAGCTCTTGTAGATAGAGACCTTCGTGAGTAGCTGTGCAAGCAGCTATGACCTCGGCTACGAGCTCTTGCTTTGTAGAATTCCATGAGATAGTCCTGATAGGTTCGAGACGATAGATGAAGCCGGTGCGAGATCGATGATTGGAAGTATCTGCTGCATGGTCAGCATTGAAGCCGCGGACAACCCATCGCGCCTTGAATTTTTCAAGGAACCATCGGCGTTCGTCTTCACACGAAAAAACCCATTTGCCGGTAAGTACCTTACTCCTCTTTGTTTCCTTCAGTGAGATTAGATCCCAGGTACCTCGCTTTTCCAGAGCTGCTAACTCTTGGTCCATGGCTTCTCGCCATTTTTCCCTGTATGGACTTGTCAAAGCTTGGCGAACAGTTTTCAGCTCAAAAATCTGACTGGTGTTTGACTGTACTGCGACTGCGAGTCCCAATACCTGTAACCGAGTTTCTGTAATCGAGGACGATTTGAGTTGACATCGGAGAAGTTGTGTTCTTACCCCTGCTCCCCCCCCAATTTCTTCAGGTGTCACACGGATAGCTGGTTCGAAAACAACGGGCATGGGCTGCTGCTGGCGACCACGTCCGTAATCAAGAATAACATCCCTGACATCTTCAGAGTCTGCTTCGCTGAGGGGAATAAACTCAGCAGTTCCAACTGACGTGGTTGGAACAGGGATGTCTATGTCAATCATATCTTTGTATGTTGTTATAGACTACACAGGGTTGTGCCTTAGAGAGTACAACCCACTAGGTTATATTTCTTTGTATGCCATGGTTCTAGTTATTCGTTAACTTTAACATGGTATCATGAGTAAGCTAGGTCCCCCCCGCCCACTAGCGCTTCCGCCATAGGTACAAGCCGCCCCGTTGCCCCAGTCGCCCATGCTGGCCCGTCCCCTAGTGGCCCCCGTTGCCTAGCCGGCCCCGTAGCCTAGCCAGCCCCGCCTCCTAGCCGGCCCCGTCGCCTAGCCGGCCCCGTCGCCTAGCCGGCCCCGTCGCCCAACCGGCCCGTCGCCTAGCCGGCCCCGTAGCCCAGCCGGCCCCGCCTCCTCCGACCCCTGTCACCAATGCCGCGCTCTCATTCACCCTGGACTCCGGCGCTTCCCGGTGTTTCTTTCGGGACTCCACTATGCTTACGCCACTTGCCTCTCCCGCCGCAATTGCTCATGGCAGACCCTTCCTCCAGTCCTGTAGTCGCCCGTAGCTCCACCACCCTTCCCTGTCCGGCGGTTCCCTCGAGCTCCCTTACAGGCCTGCACATCCCTTCGTTCTCTAGGAACCTTGTTGGTGTCGGCTGCCTCCAGATGCTTGGCGTCACCACTACGTTCCCTGGACACGAGCGGTACGCTGTCTGTACCGAGGCCGCCACTGGTGCTCAACTCACCATGTCCCCCGGGACCCGGTGTCTGGCCTGTTCACGCTAGACACCGCGTTCCCCCCGGTTAGGACGTCTCCCCAGGTGTATGCGTCTACCCAGGTTGATGCGGCTTGCTCGTGTCGGTCGCTTACTCACCCGTCGCTTCTGTGGCACCACCGTCTATGTCACCCCACTCTCACCCGTCTCCGTCACATGTCCCAGCTCAGTCTTGTCTTAGGTCTCCCTGAGTCATTCCTTGCGCTCCCCTCCTCTCCAGCGCCGCCAGGCACGCCTTGCGTCGAGGGCCGGCTCCACCGTGCCCCTCACTCCTCCTCGTTCCCCCCCACCGCCACACCGCTGCAGACCCTGCACATGGATGTCTGGGGCGCCACCCCAGTCCATGGGGCGCGTCAGGAGCGCTACTTCCTAGTGCTTGTCGACGACTACACGTGCTACACCACGGTGTTTTCCCTTGAGCAGAAGGCTGACACACCTGACGCTCTTATCCCGTGGCTTGTCTCTGCGCGTGTTGCATCTCCACTCTGACCGCGGTGGCAAGTTCGCCTCTGGTTGCCTTGGTCGTTTCTGTCGTGCGGAGGGCATCACCCAGACGTTCACCCTGCCGGACTCCCCGTAGCTGAATGGGGTCGCTGAGCGGCGCATCGGTTTGGTCATGGAGGTGGCTCGTACCTCCATGATCCATGCCGGTGCACCCCATTTTCTGTGGCCGTTCACCGTTCTCTACGCCGCACACTAGCTTAACCTGTGGCCGCACCCTCAGCGGCCGCAGGTTTCGCTGACCCTCCTCTAGACCGGGTCACATGGTGACGCGTTTGCGTTCCACGTTTGGGGCTGCCTTGCTCACGCTCGTGCCTCTTGCACGGACAAGCTCACTGCCCGCACCATTCCCTGCGTCTTCCTAGGTTTCCCCCTCGACTTGTCCGACTGGCACTTCTAACACCCGCCGTCTCACCGCTTCATTCACTCCCGCGACGTCACCTTTGATGAGTCAGTCTCCTTTTACCACTGCTTTCCCCACCGTGGTCCCCCAGTTACCCCCCCCTTGTTCCTGGTTCCTCCTCCCCTGATCGCCGCGGCCCCCCCTCCCCTCCCCTCCCTGCTCCGTCCGGTGTATCTCACGTCACCCCTCTCCCGTCAGGTGTCCTTGCCGAGGAGTCTGCTGACTCCCGCGGCTCTGCAGAGTCCCTTCTCCCGCCCCTCCCCACCCCGGTCTCTCCTTCCCCATTGCCGCCGTAGCCGCCTCCGCCGATGCCGTCGCCGCCGCGGCCGCAGCAGCCGTCGTCACTGCCACTGGGGTTTGTGCGTTCTGGGGAGCGTGCTGGAGCGGGTGCTGGAGCAGGTTCCCGTTCTGGGGGTGCTAGCGTGGAGTCTCTTGGAGGGAGCCGTGCTGTTGCCGGAGGTTTTGGTGTTGGAGTCGAGCAGCAGCCGCAGCAGTCACCGCCGGTTTCTGCTTTTCACCTCCTCGGTCTTCCTTCCCCTGACCGCCTGCCGGTGCCTCCTCCGTCGCCGCTGCATCCTCCTCTGTCGGTCTACAGCCCTGTGTTTCCTCCTCTGGAATCCTGTCTGGCTCGTTTTCCTCCCAGTTCTCCTCTTGTTTCTCCCCCCCTCTCTCCTCACCCGACTCCTCCTTCTCACGTCTGGTCTCGTCGTCCATCTCGTGCTCGTCCTACCTCCCATGTTCCGCGTACTCACCGCGTGTCCTTGCCTCTCTTGTTACCGACCCGTCCGTTCTTGTCTCGAGTCTGTCGGCTCTTGTCGCTGCGGTCACTGACTTTGCCACTACCCACCGCCTGGACTACGCCACCGCTCTGGTCTCTGACCCTGCCTGCCCTCCGCTCGTCGAGCGTGTGGCTGCCCTTGGCAGTGATGTCCTAGAGGACAGGCAGTACAAGCTTGCTTTCCTGTCTGAGGCCGCTCCCCATCTCTGTTCCATGCTACTAGTCCCTGAGGGTGACCCAGACGCCCTTGACATCCCGACCCCTCGCACCTACGTTGAGGCCACCTCGTGACCCTAGGCCTCTCAGTGGATAGCTGCCATGGAGCAAGAGATGGCATCTTGGAAATCCACGGGTACCTTCGTCGACGCAGTTCCCCCACCTGGGGTGAACGTAGTCGATGGCCGATGGCTCTTCAAGGTGAAGCGCCCTCCTGGAGTGCCGCCCGTCTTCAAGGCGCGCTACGTCGCTCGAGGCTTCAGTCAGCGAGAGGGGGGTGGACTTCTTTCAGAACTTCGCCCCGACCCCGAAGATGACTACTCTTTGGGCACTGCTACACGTAGCAGCTCAGCGTGATTACAAGCTCCACTCCCTCGACTTCTCTACAGCTTTCCTCCAGGACAGTCTACACGACTAGGTCTACATGCGCTGCCCCCAGGGCTTCTCCGGTACCTTTCCCTCTGGTACCGAGTGGCTCCTCTAGCGCCCCGTCTACGACTTGCGACAGGTGCCCCGTGAGTGGCACGTCACGCTGCGTGCTACACTTGCTGACCAGCAGTTCTTCCTGTCATCTGCAGACCCCTCCCTCTTCGTCCGTTCCGGCCAGACTCCATTCTACATCCTTGTCTACATAGACGACTTGGTCTTTGCTACAGCAGACAGAGACGCGCTGGCCACCATGAAGGCCGAGCTGCTGAGGAGACACACCTGCACTGACCTAGGAGAGCTGCGCCGCTACCTTGCTTGCACATCTCAAGGGAACGAGCAGCGCGCACCATCACTCTCTCACAGTCACACTTGGTGCGCCATGTCCTTCAGAGGTTCGGCCTTGATATCTCTTCCGCACAGCCCACCCCTCTACCAGTAGACCACAGACTCTATGCTCCAGTCCCGGAGGAGGATGTAGAGCCTAGTGGCCCCTACGCAGAGCTGGTGGGTTGCCTCATGTACCTGATGACTTGCACTTGTCGAGATCTCGTATACCCTCTCAGCATCTTGGCTCGCTTTGTGGCCACCGGCAGACACCGACCACATCCACTGTTGGGAGCTAAGAAGGTTTTGCGTTATCTAGCAAATACATCGGGCTTGGGGCTAGTGCTAGGAGGCCGCAGACCAGTAGTCCTTACCGGGCACACAGACGCTTCTTGGGCCGACGACGCCGAGTCTCTCCGGTCCTCCCAGGGCTATTGCTTTAGCCTTGGTTCAGGTGCTGTCTCGTGGCGGTCCACCCGCTCGTCGTCTATTGCCCAGTCTAGCTGTGAGGCTGAGATCTATGCTGGTGCCATGGCGGCACAGGAGCTCCGTTGGCTGACTTTCTTGCTCACAAACTTAGGTGAGCGGCCTAGCTTTGCCCCAGTTCTGTACGCTGACAACAAGGCCATGATCCTCCTGTGTCAGGAGCCCAGACTTGAGGGCAGAGCAAAGCACATCCAACTGCGGTACTTCCTGTTTCGTGAGCTACAGCAGTGTCGCCAGGCCCGCGTAGTACACTTGGCCTCTGGTGCCAACACATCTGATATATTTACGAAGGCGCTTGCGCCTAAAGATCATCAGCGGCACTGTGTACAGCTTGGTCTAGTTCCTGTAGCCTCTCATTTGCAAGGACCTTGATTGTGTACAGACCTTTATATATATTACCCTGACTGGCCTTGTGGCCTCTTCCCAGTGGCTGGACTAGTAGTGCCACCCTGGTTTTGCTCTTGCCTTGTCTGTACTCGTTTGACTGGTCTTCAGACCCTTGTCTCAGAGGTTGGACTAGTAGTGCCACCTTGTGCTACTTGTCTCTCACTAGGCACTGCCGCTATCCAGTCTAGGGGGTGTGTCAAACATATCTTTGTATGTTGTTATAGACTACACTGGGTTGTGCCTTAGAGAGTACAACCCACTAGGTTATATTCCCTTGTATGCCATGGTTCTAGTTATTCGTTAACTTTGACAGTCTGTGGCTGCTTCGTAAGACTCGGCAACGGATTCATCTTGCACATCAGCCTCAGATATGTCGATAGCGAAAGCACGCGAGCTTTCGAACAGCCTGGCGGGATTGGCAGCTGCTGCCTGGTGAGTACGAAAAACAGGTAAGGTGAGTCGTTCGTAGAAAAGACAATCACGTGCTGGTATGATTTGACTCGGGCGAAGATCCATAATTTTCCATGCGTAAAACTGTTTCTCGATGCCAATATGAATCCCCCACTTAGCCCTTTCCGAAAAATTCCCCAAGTGCTGTAGTTGGAGGTCGTTATTGGTGTGGCGAAGAAAATTGTGGAAGAGATGTTGTGCACAGCAAGTTGTGCAGAAGAACTACATGATCCAAAGCGTATGTAAAAAAATGTGGTGTTCAGCCTCTCCGCTACCCCCATCTGTTGGTGTTGAAGTGGCAGAGACCCTCGGCGTTTGATGCCTAGGGTTTGAAGATACTTAGAGAAGGTTGTGTTCGTATACTCTCCTGCGCCGTCACTCTGAAATTCTTGAAGCTTTTCCTTCGACTCTCTCTCAGCCACCGCGAGTCATGCAACGAAGATAGAGTGAGCCATATGGCGAGTTGGAATATTGGCAGTCCAAACGTAGCGAGTAGAAGCTTCGATAAAGGAGATCATATAGAGGCTCCCCTTTAGGTCCTGCTTCAGGTAAGTTGAGTATGTCGCTGTAGACTTTTGCATAAGGGTGTAGCGAGTTGATCCTCGAAAATGACTTGGAAAAGGTTCGTGAGGAAGATTAGCAGTGGTGCACGTCGTGCAGATTGTCCGTCGAGAAGACGGCTTCATCTCTGTTCCATGTGTTGTGTGATGTCATCATATGCTATCACATTCTGTCTGCCTCCCATCCCATGTTTTCAACTTGCATGTGTGGTTTGAATGTGCAAGCATTTGTGTGGTGTGTGCTGGAGTTTGGGAATGTTTTCTGTGTTATTTTTTGTTTGAGCAGGTATTTGTGATGATAGATCTTGAGAAGATCTTTCCGACGCAACAAGAATCGCTTCAATCGGAGCAAGAACGCGAAAGCTATGAAGATTGAAAGTTCATGAGCTTGCGTTACAATTGCGGCGGTTACTAAGTGAAGTTGTGGGGTGACTTTATATGGAGTTGGGAGCTTTGGGGTTGGGGAAACTTGTCACTCTACTGTAACAGCTGCAAATAGGTTGGGAACAACCAAGCTAGGTTGGCAAGGGTGGCCAACTTGGATGGATTGGTTGGGAAGGGACAAAGGTCAAAGTTGAGGTTCCTATAGGGAGGGAATCTTTGTGCTTATGGGGTTTCCTTGGTTGGGGACTCTCTTGGGACCTTCCCTCTCATCCCTCTCTTCCTATCCCAACCTTTCTCTTGCTCCTTCTAATTCCTTGTGAGATTCTTGAACCTTTATTGAACTCTTGAGATTGAGTTAAGTTCTCCTCCTACAGCTTACCCCCTAGTGCGTCGAAAGCCATAGCGTCGCGAATACTTCATCAATCAACGTGATTCAAAATGGGAACGGTAGCTGAGATTAAGAGCTACAACATATCCAAGTTTCGCGACATTCCAACGGCTAGGTTTTTGTCGACGTCGTTTCTTGTGAAGACGACTTTTCTGTCCAGAATTTCGGATTTATATTTTGAGTAATTCTAGCTCCTAAGTTCACCTAGACTCCGTCCTTAATCCTAACAAGTGGTATCAGAGCCATATTAAGGACATTGAGAGGAGTCTACAGAAGTGTGAAGACCCTTCTAGACCCACCATGGCCTGTGGGTGTGCCTAAGTGGTGTTCTAAAGGTTGGATGTGTCTTCCGCTAAGGGGAAACTCTGCCGAAATTTCGTGGACGCCGATACTTGTGAAAATATCGAGGGAGCTGAGTGTGGACAGCAAAGGGGAGCTGAAATTCGTCATTTCTCAAGGAGAAGATGAATGAGAGAGGAGGAGATGCTAATGGAAGAGGAGCTGTAGCTGAGAAGACAAGTGAGCCGCCGCCATCAAAAGTCGAAGCTTTGGATGGCTCCAACTATGAGGAATGGAGCGGACGGATGAGGAGTGCCTTCAAACGCTACAAGCTACTGAAGATTGCTGTTGGGGAAGAGAAGATGCCGGAAGAAGGCGAAGCACGTGAACGGTGGATTGAGAAAAGCGCGGTGCTTTTCGACCTCATCCTTCAATCGGTCAACAAGGAGATGTTCGAACACATCAAGGATCTTGTGGAAGCGGATGATTCGGGTCCAAGGGCGTGGAAACTACTACGTGATGTGGTTCAGCCCAACACTCTCCCGATGGTGATCGTGCTCGAGAAGGAACTTGCTGCCATCTCCATGCGACCAGGGGACGATGTGAAGCCGGTCCTTGACAAGATCAAGGACACCTATGCAAGGATGGCAGCAGCGGGCAGCAGTGTATCTCAGCTGCAGCAGTGCACCAAGATCATCTCGGTGTTGGACAACTCTTGGGACAACCTCATCCCCACCCTCAACTCTCAGCAAGATCAATGGACACCTGAGTGGCTAAGGCAGCAGATTCTGCAGGAGGACTTCCGCAGACGCCATGTGGGAGGCGGTGCTGCCACTAAGACTGCTGAGGGGTATGGAGCTGCAGGGCGCGGCAGAGGAAGAGGGGGTTGGAGAGGCCGAGGCCGTGGGAGAAGCTTTGGCAGAGGTAGAGGCCGAGGTGACTATAATGAGGGGCATGGAAGCTCCAGTGGCAGGGGGAGTACCAGAATGGAGGGCACCTGCTGGTACTGCAAGAAGATAGGGCATCCTTGGTTCAAGTGCTTCAGCAGGCCGGAGGGATGGGCACCTCCAGGCATGAAGCCGCCCAGTGGTGAACGCGCACAAGGTGGTGCTGTGCAAGGCTCAGGTGCACAAGGTGAAGGTGCACAAGGTAATGCCTATCCTGGGATGTTTCTCATGGTTGAGGATGTGCATGGGCATGAGGGTGATGTGGGATCTGTGGGAAAGGTTGTGATGCACCCTCTCACGCACTGGGTGATTGATTCAGGTTGCACCAGTCACATGACCCCACGGGCAGATTTGCTTGATGAGGTAAAACCCCCTGGGAAGATCAAGTATGTGGCAGCAGCGTCAGGTGCTTTGCTCCCTGTCATTGGTGTTGGAAATGCCAAGGTTAAGGGAGCTAATGGGGAGCTTGTGGGGCTTGGGAATGTTCTGCTGGTTGAAGGCTTGTCTGCTAACCTTCTCTCTGTGCGGCGACTGCAGAAGAGCAAGGCCGAAGTGACCTTTGGACCAACCAGCTGCCGTGCTAAGCTTGGGAAGAAGGTGCTGTGGAGTCTGGAAGAGGAGACCAGCTGCATCAAGGACCTATGGCAGCTGCCCATCATCCCTTGGAATGGGAAGACTCCAACAACAGCAACGGCAGCAGCGGCAAAGGCAACAGCAGGAGGAGATGCAACTGCACCAACTGATGGGGTCCTGGAAGCAGTCAAGAAAGTGCAGCAGCAGCAGACACATAGTGAGGTGCTTGCTGGTGTGGATGCGAGTGCGGCATGGGCTAAGGCTTCATCAAGGAGTGGTGAGGCCGATTGGGAGACATGGCATGAGAGGCTGTGTCATGTGAACTTCCCTATGCTGCAGAAGTTGGTGAAGGATGGGAGCCTGAAGGGCTTGGAGGTGAAAGGGGGAGTGAAGGAGATTGGGAGCTGCCCTACATGCTTGGAGACCAAGTTCTCCAAGTTCCCCTTCAACAGCACTACAGGACCAGCCAAGACCCCACTTGCACTTGTGCACATGGATGTGGTGGGGCCCACAAGAGCCCCTTCCCTCTCAGGTAGCCGCTATTTCTTGACAATTGTGGATGACCACACTCGGGCAGTGTGGGTTTACCCTTTGAAGAGCAAGGGGGAGGTGGCAGCGGCTGTCCTTAAGGAGTGGATGCCGAGAGCTCAGAGGGAATGCGGACACAAGGTGAAGGTGATCCGTAGTGACAATGGTGGGGAGTTCATTGGAGCTGATTTTGAGGGGGAGTTGAAGAGGAAGGGGATCCACCATCAACTGACAGTGCCCTACAACCCACAGCAGAATGGCGTGGCTGAGAGGTTCAACAGGACCCTGCAGGAGGGGGCACGCACTCTCCTTGGGCGTGCAGGGCTGCCTGATCCGTTTTGGGTGTCTGCACTGAGGCAGGTCGCCCTTGTGAAGAACAGGGTGCTGGCTACAGTTGGAGATAAGGAGTGGATCCCATATGTCAAGTGGTATGGGAGTGCTCCAGCTGTGAACATGCTGAGGGCATTTGGGTGCATGGTGGTGTTTCATGTGCCTAAGGAGAAAAGGGGGAAGTTGGAGGCTTCTGGAAGATGGGGTGTGCACTTGGGGATTGCAAAGGATCACAAGGGGTGGCTGCTATGGGACTTGACCACCCAGAAGTTGACAGTGTCAAGGGATGTGAAGTTTCTTGAGTCCCTGTACTACAAGGAATGGAAGCAGCAGCAACAGAAGCTTCCATCTACACCGCTCATTGTGGAGGCAGATGAGGTGCAGCAGCCTTCAAGACAGGTGGAGGTTGCAGTGTCAGAGGAGGAGATGTCTGGGGAGACTGAGGAAGGGGGAGCAGCTGAAGTGGAGCAGCAGCAGCAGCATGAGTCTCCACCTCGAGTTCCACACCCGCCTGAGCGTCCTAGGAGGGATGTGCGCCCTCCAGTGAGGCTGACCTATGGGGGAAGAGGCAAGCCGAATGTGGTGCAGGCTGGGAGTGTGGTTGAGCAGATTGAGGAAGATGAGATCGCTCACTGCTACTGGGCACCAATCCCTGAGCCCAAGACTCGAGAGGAGGCTTTGAATGGACCAAATGGGGAGAAGTGGAAGGCGAGTGAGGATGAGGAGTTCGGGTCCCTAATTGAGAACGAGACATGGGACCTGTGTGACTTGCCTCCTGGGAAGAAGGCAATCACTTCCAAGATGATCTACAGGCACAAGTATGGACCTGAAGGGGAGCTGACTCGCTACAAGTCTAGGCTTGTGGCACGGGGGTTTCAGCAGACAAAGGGGAAGGACTATGATGAGGTGTTTGCTCCTGTGGGGAAAGGAACAACACTGAGGGTGCTGTTGGCGATAGCTGCACTCCTGGGATGGAAGATACGGCAGATGGACATTGTGACTGCCTTTCTGAATGGGATCATTCTGGAGGAGGTGTACATGAAGCAGCCAGAGGGGCTGGATGATGGGAGCGGCAGGGTCTGCAGGCTGAAGAAGGCCATCTATGGCCTTAAGCAGGCGCCTCGTGCATGGTATCACAAGTTGGAGGAGGCGCTGTTGGCTGGGGGTTTCAAGAAGAGTGAGTGTGACCCCAGCCTGTTCCTGCTGCAGGAGAAGGATGAAATCCTCATGCTCTTGGTGTATGTGGATGATATCCTTCTCTTTTCTGCATCCACTGCTTTGCTGGACAGCGCAGAGCAGATGCTGGAGATGCAGTTCAAGTGCTCCAAGATGGGTGAGGCGAAGTACTACTTGGGGATGCATGTGGAGAGAGATGTGGAAAAGGGTGTGCTGAGGTTGCACCAGAGGAAGTACTGTGAGGGGCTGGCTGAGAAGTATGGGCTGCAAGATGGGGGAAAGCCAGCAACACCACTACCTTCAGGGTTTACTGTGGAGCCATGTGCTGATGAGGAGGTAGTGGGTGATAGTGACAGGAAGCTGTTTCATTCGATGGTTGGGTCGCTGAATTATGCTGCAAATCATACACGGCCTGACATTGCATTTGCTACATCACGACTGGCTAGCGTGGTTTCACGTCCTAGTCATGAGCAGCTGGAAGCGGCCAAGAGGTTGGTCCGCTATGTGAGTGCTACGGCATCAGTGGGATTGGAGTACAGTGGAGTGAGGCAGCGGTTGCAGAGAGGTGCTGCAGATGTGAAGAGTGGTGAGATGCTCTTGAGTTGCTATACTGACGCTAGCTTCAACTCAGTGAAAGCGGATGGCACCAGCATTGGGGGTTATGTGTGCTTGCTGGGAGGTGGTGCTGTGAGCTGGCGCAGCAAGAAGCAAAATGAGGTGGGATTGTCTTCATGTGAGACTGAGTACATGGCCTTACACCATGGGGCCAAGGAAGTGGTATGGCTGAGGCGTTTGTTGGAGGAGTTGGGAGTTGGTCAGGAGGAGCCGACAGTTGTGTTCTGTGACAATGAGTCTGCAGTGAAGCTGGCCAAGAATGCTTGTCTGCATGGGCTGACAAAACACATAAGGCCTAAGTGGCATTGGGTGAGGAGAATCCTTGATAAGGAGGTGCGGCTGGAGATAGTGAAGACCCATCAGCAGGCAGCAGATATTTTCACTAAGCGTCTGGCGGAGGCGGATCATTGGAAGGGCATGAAGCTTGCTGGGATGAGTGTGCATTGAGTATGCATGCTTGAGATGTGGTATGGTGGATGATGGTTGGCAGCCAGAGGGGGAGATTGTTGTGTGATGTCATCATATGCTATCACATTCTGTCTGCCTCCCATCCCATGTTTTCAACTTGCATGTGTGGTTTGAATGTGCAAGCATTTGTGTGGTGTGTGCTGGAGTTTGGGAATGTTTTCTGTGTTATTTTTGTTTGAGCAGGTATTTGTGATGATAGATCTTGAGAAGATCTTTCCGACGCAACAAGAATCGCTTCAATCGGAGCAAGAACGCGAAAGCTATGAAGATTGAAAGTTCATGAGCTTGCGTTACAATTGCGGCGGTTACTAAGTGAAGTTGTGGGGTGACTTTATATGGAGTTGGGAGCTTTGGGGTTGGGGAAACTTGTCACTCTACTGTAACAGCTGCAAATAGGTTGGGAACAACCAAGCTAGGTTGGCAAGGGTGGCCAACTTGGATGGATTGGTTGGGAAGGGACAAAGGTCAAAGTTGAGGTTCCTATAGGGAGGGAATCTTTGTGCTTATGGGGTTTCCTTGGTTGGGGACTCTCTTGGGACCTTCCCTCTCATCCCTCTCTTCCTATCCCAACCTTTCTCTTGCTCCTTCTAATTCCTTGTGAGATTCTTGAACCTTTATTGAACTCTTGAGATTGAGTTAAGTTCTCCTCCTACAGCTTACCCCCTAGTGCGTCGAAAGCCATAGCGTCGCGAATACTTCATCAATCAACGTGATTCAAAATGGGAACGGTAGCTGAGATTAAGAGCTACAACATATCCAAGTTTCGCGACATTCCAACGGCTAGGTTTTTGTCGACGTCGTTTCTTGTGAAGACGACTTTTCTGTCCAGAATTTCGGATTTATATTTTGAGTAATTCTAGCTCCTAAGTTCACCTAGACTCCGTCCTTAATCCTAACACCATGAGGTAATAGTAAACTTTTCTTATCAAGAACTAATGCTTGTATAGAATGATTAAGTATGCTCCGAGACGGATGACCTAACCGTTGATGCCATATATCCTCTGTTGCTTTGTGTCCTATTGATAACAGATAAAAATCGGCGTTAGTATAAAAAGAAGAAATTATGAAAGGAGAAAGTGCTGGGGATTCGTCGAGTTGTCGAGTTGTCGAGTAAGAGGTAACTTAGTAGTTTTAACCTCCATGTCGAGAACTTTTTCTGGTTTAGAACGAACTCTCCTTCTTCGATTTCTGTTTCTGTTGTGTCTGCTGCAGGTTGACCGATGAGAACCCCTGTTTCTGCTTCACTGCTACTCTGTTGCTCTACTGCTTCTGCTTCACTGGTACTGCAGCTGGGCCCCCAAGGTTCTTCAGTTTTGTTTTCGAGTTGTGCTAGAGTATCATAGTAGTTTTGCCACGCTGATGTATCTTCTTCGGCTCTGTTTATTGGCCAGGAATCAAGAGCTGTTATACAACTGCAGCAGCTGTACGAGATCCCGTTGGAACTGCAGTTGCACAGAAGTCTATTTCAACATTTTGATTATCAATTTCTTCAGGATGTTGCCAAGGTCCAAAAGATAACACTCTTTTGGAATCTCCCGAAGTTCCTTGTGCTTCAAATTGAAGAACGGAGATGCCATATTGAGTGGCAGCTCTCCCGACGTAAGTTTTGGTATCGTTGTGATAAAGTTCCGGGTCCATAGTTTCACAATTGCCTTGTGTCCTGATCTTATGTCGCAGGAGTTGAGCCGTTGAAAAAATATTGAAACCAAGTCCAGCGATGATGAGGACGTTCGTTACATGTAAGGAAAAACCAGTGTCAATAGAATCCAGCATGACACTGCCAATGGATCGTGCCATAATTGTTTGTCCATTTGCAACTGTGACAGGTACGGGACGTCGAAGAGGACGCTGATGAGTGATGAATAGCGTCTCGGCAGAGCACATGTGTTGACCACAACAACTGTCGAGATACCAAGTGTTGGGTCCTGCAATAATCCGAGCGAGATTAGCATGAACCTGAGGTAAGACCATATTTTCGGGTTGTTCAATTGAACTATTTTCCCCCTCATCGTTGAAATCTGAATCTGTTGCATGAACTGTTGTAACACAACTGGAAACTTGTTTTCCGGATGTGGCAAACGTTGTTGGTGGATTCTGCTTCACGGGTTGTTTGGACTACTGCGACGGCTGCTGCGCACCTTTTTTCTTATCAGCTTGAAGCTTGTTGCAATATTTGATGTTGTGTCCATCCTTTTTGCAGTAGTGACAGAAAAACTTATTGATGCGTTTTGCAGGCATTGAATAGAAACTGACATTACCCTTTTTGTTACGTGCTATTTGCAGGTCAAGGTCTTGCTGCTCTGCTTGAAGAATCGAACAAATTTCAGCTTCAAGAATATTTGGTTGAATGCGAAGAAGAGATCGACACTGTCACCATTCTGCTCCAAGGCCGGGAAGAAGAGCTGTTACGAACATGTCCTTTGGAAAGTATCCGCCACATTTTTCCAATTGGTCGCGAAACGTGCGAGCCTTGTTGATATAATCCGAAACGTTCTCGTTGCCCTGCATCTGCACAGTTGTCAGTTGTGAGAGAATCTTACTCACGGAAATGGTGTCCTGTGCCATATACAGCCCCTTCAAATGCTTCCATGCAGATTCGGCTGGAGTCAAGCTGGTGTGAAGAGCGTATCCCAAGTTGCTCTTTCAGTGACAGGTTTCGAATAAGAACTGTATAAGCGCTGAGTAAAGCATGAAGAAAGCTTTGCTGCTCCATCTATGTTCCGTAATAGGATACGAATAATCGTCGCTGAAGAAGGGCCACAATCGCCGCTGAAGAAGAGGAGCTCGAACTCGAAACTCCAGGAATAGAAGTCATCCTCATTAAAAGGTATTGTTGTCTTGATCTGCGTAGTACTTAAAAGATTTGGAGCCTAAAAAACAGGTCGAGTAAAGCCAATCTGTTGCTGCGGAAACTGCTGTTGTTGTGGCTGTTGTTGTTGCGTCTGAAACTGTTGTTGCGCTTGTTGTTGGCGTCTGAAACTGTTGTTGCGCTTGTTGTTGCTATTGCAGAAATTAGAACTGTTGCTGTTGTGCAGGTGTAAACGCAAACGAAGAAGTGGAGCTTGGAGTGGCTACAGCTCTTGCATAACTGGAACCATCAAGACTCATGCCACTAAAAGCTGCTGTTACTGATGCTGCTGCTTGTTGCGATGGTGCTTGTTGCTGTGTTGCAGGTGCAGAGGATGAAATCCCTGGTGTATGCATGGTAGGGAACCTTTGCTGCTGTTGAGGCATCCCAATTAAAGCATATGCAGGTGGAAAATTTCCAACAGCAGAATCACCTGCTTGGCCTGTAAAAAACTGTAGGATTTGTAATACACGTGGGTCCGGTTGTTGAGGAACCAGCTGTTGGAGCTAATGATGGTCCAGTCATTTGTAGAGTTGATGATAGTCTTAATTCCAGATTGCTCTCATACCATGTAAGAATTTAAAAGCGGTGCAGAAGACTAAGTATAGAATCTGCAAACACAAGTACTTGAAGTAGAAAATAATACTGGAAGTACCTCCAGTAACAGCCAGTATTAACAAGTTGTAACACCAAAATCAATGTTACAGCCTTGTGATACTTCAAGACTTAAGTGAGGATCTTTGCTGGAATGGTAGACTAGTAAGATAGCGAAAGTCTTAGAACTTGTAAGTGTTGACAAGAATTTACTCAAGAACAAGTTGATAATTGAAATCATACGAGCTACTCTTATATCTGCTAGAGGTACCTGTTCGGTAATGTACCTGTTCAAAACTACTTGCTCTATGCGCTCTAATCGCTACTGAAAGGGGCGCAACTGTTCGCGTGACTGAAACGGCCTGCTAGCGTAATCATCCAGACGAGCGCTATTTGCTGATGTCATTCTACGGATGCTAGGAACAGTATAACTCGACAATATCTATCGGAATTACTTACAGAAATGCTTAAGTACGATTTTATCACAACAGCTGCAAGGTTAGAGCTCATCGGTTCGATGTACAACAACACTCATGGAAAAACTCTACCAAATGCAAATGTGTGTATCGATCTAAAAACGTTGTAGCGCATTAACAAAACACCACAACACAGCCCTTTCAGCCCCCCACCACACACCCATTAGCGGAAGATGCTACTGCATGCCCCCATTTGCAGAAATGCCACTGCACACCCCCATTAGCGGAAGATGCTACTACAACACTGATGCAGAGCAGACGCATGTCAAGCTCCCAGTGTCACACAATCTTGTCACCCTTGCCAGACTCCATGGCCTTGAGAGTCACGACACCACCAGAGGTCAGCAACGTGAGCAACGCCTGGTAGTGAGTAGGACGCTCACTGGTTATGCTCCCCATGAAGTTAAGCATGACGACAGTGATGCCATTCACGACCTTCTGATGTGTTGTAAAGACATCGTACAGCTGGTATAGCTCGATGGAGGAGCCCTGGAGTGCTAGTGGTGCGTCGTCCATGCATGCGTTTGGGGGAACTAAGGAGGCGTGGGGGGGGGGGGGGGGGGGGGGGGGGGGTTGGAGGGGGGGGCATAGAACGAAGGAGGGGCATCTTGCATGCATGCAGGGATCGACACAACACGTGTTTGATGCTTGTTATGTGATGCCACAAAACAGAATCAAAAGTATGATAACAAGATGTTAGTAGTGTGCATGCTAGTATAGGCTAGTGCATGTCAATGCATGTCAGTGCATGCTAGTGCATGCCAGTGCATGCCAGCGCATGCCAGTGCATACTAGTGCATGCTACTGCAGGCGAAAATAGCTCACCATCTGCCTTGCTATCCCATCAAGAACACCGCTCGCAGCCTTTGTAGTGTCGGTCCCAAGATCGCTCCACGGCTAAGAATCTGTAGAGCGAGATATAGAGGACAGGGAAATAAAAGATTTTTCTGGAAAAAACACGCTCTACAAGGGAGAGGGATACGGTGGTGGAAAGGTCATTTGGGGGAAAGCACTGGGAGATGACCCTTGTCAAGAGTAGAGCTCTTCCGCTGGTAACACTCCATATAGAATGTCTCGGATTTACGCTGCTGAGCCTGGAATAGACACGTCTGCCTCACCACCCAGGGGACATCACCCTGAATATGAGTGGAAGTGTTGGTCGAGATCACGACACGGATCCGCCTTCCAATATAGAAATGTGGGCCAGGAGTCTGTTTGCCAAACACTTCGCCCCAATCCACGTCCACTTTGCCCACGGTCACTTGTTCGCTCTGTTTGGAGGAAGGTAGAGCGGAAGGATATTAGGAGAGAGGCACGCACAGGAGAGTAGGGGTTAGAGCGGAGGGGGAAGAGGGGGAGGAGGGGGAGGAGGAGGAGAGAGAGGGCGTAAAATGCCTTTGCGGAGGAAGAAGGCTGAGGAGAGGGAGGGCGAGGTGAGGGACTGAGTTTATTGGGTCGAAGCCTTGTTGTGATGAAGGCGTCGACAGCTTTCGCAACGTGCATGGCTGGGGAAATGCAGGTGATGGGCAATGGGGAAAGCAATGGAGAGAAGGAAACGTCAAAGAGGGAGGGAGGGAGGGAGGGAGGGAAGAGAAGAGAGAAGGGAAGAGAGAAGGGAAGAGAGCACCTGAGCCCTTGCCTGCCCTAGCTAGGTACTTAATCCCTTGGCTCTCTCTCCTCCTTGTTTAGTTTCCAGTTCATTATCCACTTTTTCTTTGGTGGCGGCTCGCGCCGGCCGCTTTCGGCGGCCGTCGCTCACGGCGCGGCCTTCGGCCGCACGTTTAGGGGATGTCAAGGCACGAGGGGAGAGGGGGACGCTACCAACACACCTCAACACTCCATCATTACATCGACAACAAGCATCATGGGGGTGCAAAAAGGGAGGTGCCATCTGGCCCAATGAGCCACGTCCTACCACCTGATCTAACGGGCGTGCTGACGCCTTCTGCCCTCCACTACTTTCGACTCCGCCATTGCTGCCCGCACCCCCACAGCTTGCGCCTCGCAGTCCCGCTGCAGGGACACTGTCAGCAACCCCTCCTAACAGGGACGCTGGAGAGCGTATCTAGCCACCTCCAGGATTGTCGTCAGATGATCAACGCAGCTCCGCGCTGCGTCCAGGCGGCGCAACACGTCAGCCAGCCACGCTGCCGCCTCCGCCACCACCTGCTGACATGCGCTCGCCAGGAGGCTCAGTGGGGGCCCTCTCAGAGTTTGCTGTTGCTTGCGGGACCGCCCGCTTGCCGACAACTCCGAGTCCTCATCCTCCCAGCCGCCCTGACCTGCCCCCACCCCTGGCGCTTCTGCTGGCTGCTATGCCTGTGCCGGCATTGCCCACGCAGACGCCAGCTACGGCGGGGGTGCGGGAGCCACTGCCATTCCTGGCGCCGGTAGCAGTGGAGGCGGTGGGGGCGCCGGCGCCGCTAGGGCCTGCACCGCGACTGTCGCCGCAAGCATCGGGGCAGCCTGCATCACCGGAGGCGCGCCGCCGGGACCTGGCACCCATGGTGGCTCCACGCGGTAGAGACTCCCTGGTGCCACCAGCCCCTGCGGTGGCCACAGTGGCAACAACCCGCCTGTCGCCGCCTCGTTCGTCCCCACGGCTGGGATCGCTGCTGCTGGGGCCGCCGACGGTGGTGCTGTCCTCTCCATGATCCCCCGAATCATGGAGGGGACGTGCGCGAGAACGCGCTCAACCATCTCCTCCACGTCGGAGGACCGCGTGGCCGGCCCCTGCCTCTGCAGGCGCCGCTGCTGGGAACGTGGGCGAAGCCACCCCCGGCGGCACTGCTGCGGATGCTGCTCCTCGTGTCGTGGCGGACTCGGCCATTCGGGAGTCCTCGAATCCCGTTGGAGCTCGCGGGAGGATGGCGGCTAGCGGTCCGGCGTCCGACGCCGATCATACGCCCGCTCCGACGAGAGCCCGCGCCCCCGGTAGTGCGAGGACGGCATCGTCGGCGGGGGGGCGGTTGGTGGAGCCCACAAATGCAGGCCCAGTTTCGTGCGGGGATGGCCACTCCTTGGCGATTGTGGCAGGGGATGCTGCGGACGTGGTGAGCGAACGGGGAATGTCGGCATGTCAGGATCCTATGTGGAGGCTGTTCGTCGGCGGCTGGCTAGCTTGGAAGCAGCGGGTGGCGCGGAGCCAAGGGAGGTGACGAGGGCTCGACCCCAGATATACCCTCTCAGATGCTGGGGTTTCTGATTCAAGGAATGAGGAGGACGTTGATGAAGAGAGTGGGGGTGTTCCCAGATCATGTTCCACCGCTCGCCGAGCCAGTGCCCAACCGGTGATGAAAATTCCGACGAGGATTTCTATTCGCCAGCAGCGCTCGTGGCTCCGGAAGATTTGTTTGCCGAAATTTTGGCTTGGGACCTGCACACCCTTCGTGCAGTCGCCAGCCACCCCTGGCTCGCCACGTACCCCGCCACATCCGCAACGAATTCGCCACATATTTACTTACCCCCCTCCTCCGATTGGCGGATGACACAGAATCCCCGCCAGCGTGGAGGCTTCTGTTCTTCTTGCCACGTTTGACCCTCCGCGTAGGCTCCACGCGCAAACCCGATAGGGACGCCATCCAGAAGTGGTTGGAGACCTTCCGGCATGGTTCCTGGCCGGCCCTATACGCCGAAGCTGTGGCTGCCGTAGATCTCCCCCATCCCCAGCGCCATGCCCCTGACAATACGAGCCTGATCGCTAGGGCTGAAGGCCTGGCCAAGCGAGGAAACCTTGGCAAGGCTCTCCAGGCCCTCGAAGTGACACCTGTCAGCCCAACCTCGGTAGAGACTCTCGCCGCTCTCCACTCTCGCCACCCACTCGCCTAACTCGCCCTTCCTAACAGGGATGGTGGAGGAAGGGGCGGGGACTGTGATGTAGATGAGGGGACTGGGGCTGATGCCCTGGAGCAGCAGCAGCAGCCTCAGCAGCAGCAGCAGCTGCCGTGGGACCCCCGCTGCCATGGTGGCCTGGCGGTGCTGGTGGTGGTGGTCCTGGTGGTGGGCCGCGCAACTCGGTGTTGGGTGGCGGCTCTAGTGTGGTCACCTGCCAGTGCCAGCTTCAGTTCGGCCCCCGTCGCGGTACCGTCTGCGACCATCCTGGTCCCACCGCTGCCCGCTGCTACCGCCGCCTCAACGACCTCTTCTGCCTCCACTTCGGCCCCACATCGGACCCACCCGACAAGTACAGCCTGGTGCATTGCCGTGTGCCTGTCTTTGAGCTTGACATGGATCAGATTAGGTCTGCTATGTATGTCAGGTATGCTGATGACTCTAGTGTGACTGGACCCTATTACCCGGTGGTGCCTAGTGTAGGTGTGTCCACTGTGTGTAGCCTAGGTTCCCTTGCTGCGATAGGCGTAGGACCACCTGCCTTGTTTAGCCTCAGCTCCACTCTAGCTCCTCCTCCTGCGGCCGCTACCGCCGCGCTCTCTTCCACGCTAGACTCTGGTGCGTCCGCCTATATCTTTCACGACCACACTGCGCTCACGCCGCTTGATGCTCCCTGCCCTCCCTCCCTCCCCCACGCTGCCGTGCAAGCCCTGCGTGGAGGGTCGGTTGCGCCATGCTCCTCACTCCTCCTTGTTGCCCCCCACCATTGTGCCACTCCAGACCCTGCACTTGGATGTTTGGGGCCAGGCTCCCATCCCTGAGCCGTGTCGAGAGTGCTACTTTCTAGTGCTCGTCGACAACTATACGCGCTACACCACGGGGTTTCCCCTGGAGCGGAAGGCCGACGTGCCTGACGTTCATATCCCGTGGGTCGTAGCTGTGCGAGTCCACCGCGGCATGCTCGTGCTTCGTCTCCACTCCAACCGTGGCAGCGAGTTTGCCTCCGGCGGAGAGTTGGCCAGTTCTATCATGCGGAGGGCATCACCCAGTCGTACACCCTGCTGGACACCCCGCAGCAGAATGGGGTCGCTAAGCGACCAATCAATTTGGTCATGGAGGTGGCTCGTACCTCCATGATCCATGCCAGTGCACCCCATTTTCTGTGGCACTTTGCTGTTCGCTACACCCCTCACCAGCTTTACCTGTGGCCGCACTCCCAGCGTCCGCAGTTGTCGCTAACCCTTCTCTGGACTGGATCCCCAGGTGACGCGTCTGCGTTCCATGTCTGGGGCTGCCTCGCTCACATTTGTGCCTCTGGCACGAACAACCTCACTACCTGCACTATCACTTGTGTCTTCCTTGGTTTCCCCCTTGGCGCGTCTGACTGGAACTTTTTCCACACGCCGTTTCTCCGTTTCTTTCATTCCCGTCACGTCACTTTTGACGAGTCTGTCTCCTTCTACACCCGCTTTCCCCACCGAGGTCTCCCAGTTTCTCCACCCCTATTCCTGGTCCCCACTCCCCCGGTAGCACCTGCTCCTCTTCCTCCCTATCCTGCCCGGTCTGGTGAGTCTCACGTCACTCCCCTCCCATCGATTGTCCCGGTGGAGGTGTCGGCTAACTCCGGGGGTCTTGTGGCTTCGGTTTCATTGCCCATCTCCGCCCCGGTGTCTCCTCCTCCTCTGCCGCCATAGCAGCAGCCGCCGTCGTAGCTGCAACAGCAGCCGCAGTCGCTGCTGCAGCAGCAGAGCGTTGAGGAGGGTGCTAGTCTTGGGGGTGCTGTCGTGGCTTGTCCCGGCAGTCCTAGGGGTGGCACTGGTGTTGGAGAGGGTTCTCGTTTTGGGGGTGTTGTCATAGAGCGTCCCGAAGGTAGCCGTGGTGCAGCTGGAAGTTCCGGTGTCGGTGTGGAGTAGCAGCAGCAGTCGCCGCCGGTGTCCGCCCTTCGCCTTCTCGGTCTTCCCTCCCCTAACCACCCAACAGCGCCTTCCCCACTGCCGCCTCCCCCGTTTGTCTACGACCATGTGTTTCCTCCACCGGACTCGTCTCGGCTCGTTTATCCCCCCGTTCTCCCCCTATTTCTCTACCCTTGTCTCCTGACCCAACCCCTCCCGCGGGTGGTCTCACCGTGCCTCTCGTGCTCGTCCTGTCTCACCTGCTCAGCGTTCCCACCCTATGTTGCTTCGTTCTCAGGTGTCTTGTCCTCCCCTCCTCTCGTCGCCTCCTCCGTTGTCACTTGTTGTCGGTCCGCCTCCTCTGTCTGACTTCCTTCGTGCCGCTAGTCCTCTTGTTCCTTGGGTTCTTGCCTCCCTCGTAACCGACCTGTCTGTTCCTATCTCTAGTCTCTCTGCACTTGTCGCTGCCGTCGCTGACTTTGCCTCTTCCCGCCGCCTTGACTACGCCACCTCTCTAGTCTCTAACCCTGTCTGTCCTCCGTCCGTCGGGTGTGCTCCTGCCCTTGGCAGTGACGTCCCGGAGGACCGGCAGTACGAGCTCACTTTCCTGTCCAAGGCCGCTCCTCATCTCTGCTCCATGCTGCTAGTCCCTGAGGATGACCCAGATGCCCTTGACATCCCGACCCCTCGCACATACGTTGACGCGACCTCGGGACCCTGGGCCTCTCAGTGGATAGCTGACATGGACGCGAAGATGAGAACCCCACGGCTACCTCCGGAACACAACACTCCAGCACCCCCAGAACGAGCACCCCTAGAGCGAGAACCCTCTCCAGCACTAGAGCCACCCCCGAGCCCGTCGGGACAAGCCACTACAGGAACCCCAGGACTAGCACCGCAAGAGTCCACGAATGGCTGCTGCTGCTGCGACGGCAGTAGCTGCTGCGGCGGCAGCGGCGGCTGCTGCGGCGGCGGCTGCTGCTGCGGCAGCGACTACGACGGCGGAGGAGGAGACACCGGGGGGGAGACAGGCTGTGAGAACTGTGCCACGGGGCCACCAAAGTCCGCCGACTCCTCAACCGGGACAACCGACGGGAGGGGAGTGACGTGAGACACGCCAGACGGAGCAGGACGGGGAGGGAGGTGAGCACGGGCTACCGGGGGAATGGGAACGAGAAATAGGGGAGGGGAAATTGGGAGACATCGGTGGGGAAAGCGGTGGTAAAAGGAGACAGACTCGCCAAAAGTGGCGTCACGAGAGTGAAAGAAGCGGTGAGACGGCGGATGGTAAAAGTGCCAGTCAGACGTGTCAAGGGGGATACTGAGGAAGACACAGGTGACAGTGCGGGCAGTGAGCTTGTCCGTGCCAAAGGCACGAACGTGAGCGAGGCAGCCCTAGACGTGGAATGCAGACGCGTCACCAGGGAACCCGGTCCAAAGAAGGGTTGGCGAAAAGTGCGGCCGCTGGGAGCGCGGCCAGAGGTCAAGCTGGTGAGCGGCGTAGCGAATGGCGAATGGCCAAAAAAAAGGGGGTGCACCGGCATGAATCACGGAGGTACGAGCCACCTCCATGACCAAGCTGATGCGTCACTCAGTGACCCCATTTTGCTGCGGGGAGTCCGGTAGGGTGTACGACTGGGTGATGCCCTCCGCACGACAGAATTGTCCAAGCCGACCAGAGGCAAACTCGCCACCAAGACCCACGGGATGAGAACGCCAGGCACGTCGGCCTTCCGCTCCAAGGGAAACACCATGGTGTATCGTGTGTAGTCGACAACAAGCACGAGAAAGAAGCGCTCGTGATGTGGTCCAGGGACGTTGGCTAGGCCCCAGACGTCCAGGTGCAGGGTCTAGAGGGGTGCGGTGGCAGGGCGAAGCGAGGAGGAGTGAGGAGCATGGCGCAGCCGGCCCTCAATGCAAGGCGTGCACGGCGGCGCAGGTGAAGGAGGGAGGGAAGGAAGCGACGAAGGGAGACCTAGGACGAGACCGTGCTGTGATATGTGACGTAGACGCGGGAGTGCCGGGTGACCTAGGTGGTGGTGCCACAGAAGCGACGGGTGAGTGAGCGACCGACACGAGCAAGCAGCGGCGACCTGGGTAGACGCAGGGCCAGTGGCCTGCGTCCTCCTAGCACTAGCCACATGCCCGATGTACTTGCTACATAATGCAAAACCCTCTTAGCGGCCGACTAGTGCTGTGATCGGTGTCTGCCTGTGGCCACAAAGCGAGCTAGGAATCTAAGAGGGTATGCGAGATTGGGACGAGTCCAAGTCATCAGGTAAATGAGTCAACCCACCAGCTTTGCGTACGGACCACTAGGCTCTACTGACTCCTCAGGGACTCGAGCCGAGAGCTTGTAATCTACTGGCAGAGGTGTGAGCTGTGGAGAGGAGAACTGAAGACCGAACCTCTGAAGGAGTTGGCGCACCATGTGTGACTGTGTGAGACTGATGGTGCTCGTTGCTCTGTCTCAGGAGATCTGCAGGCCAAGGTAATGGCGCAGCTCTCCTAGGTCAGTGCAGGTGTGTTTCCTCAGCAACTCGGCCTTCACGGAGACCAGTGGGTCTCTGTCTGCCATAGCGAAGACTAGGTCGTCTACGTAGACAAGGATGTAGAACGGGGTTTGGCCTGAACAAACGAAGAGAGAAGGGTCTGCAGATGATGGGAGGAACTGCACGTTAGCTAACGTAGCATGCAACATGTCGTGCCACTTGCGGGGTGCCTGCCGCAGGCTGTAAATCGGGCGTCGGAGGAGCCACTCGATCCCAGGGGAGAAGGTGCCGGTGAAGCCTGGCGGACGGCGCGGGTAGACCTGCTCGTGCAGACTGTCCTGAAGGAACGATGTAGAGAAGTCGAGGGAGTGCATCTCGTAATCGCGCTGTGCTGCTACGTGTAGCAGCGCCTGAAGTGTGGTCATCTTCGGGGTCGGGGCGAAGGTCTGAAATAAATTAACACACTCGCGTTGACTGCCTCTAGCAACGTTGTGCGTCTTGAAGACAGGCGAAGCACATCCAGCTACGGTACTTTCTCCTGCGCGAGCTACAACAGCGTTGCTAGGCTCGCGTAGTACACTTGGCCTCAGGTGCCAACACAGCTGATACCTTTACGAAGGCGCTTTCGCCTAAAGATCATCAGCGGCACTGTGTACAGCTTGGTCTAGTTCCTGTAGTTTCTCACTTGCTAGGACCCCGATTGTGTACTTCTAATATTATCTTGACTGGCCTTGTGGCTCTAGTTCCAGTGGCTAGACTAGTAGTGCCGCCCTGGGTCACTCTTGTTTAGTTTGTACTCTTGCTGACTGGTCTTCGGACCCTTGTTTCAGAGGTTGGACTAGTAGTGCCACCCTGAGCTGCATGTCTCTTGCCAGGCACTGCCCCTTATCTAGCCTAGGGGGTGTGTCAAACATATTTGTATATGTTATTATAGGCTAGATAGGTGCATGCTCTTAGATGGTACAACACACTAGTAGAAACTCACCTTGTACCTCCCATTCTAGTCAATTCATTACTCTGAGATGAACACCTCGTGACATGCCTAGATGGACCATGTCGCAGCTAACGACAACATCCCCGCCCCTGCCAGCTACGCATACGACAACCCTCCTACTTTCTTGGGAATGCTAGAAGCAAATTTGCCCAAGGCATACCGCCCTATCCGCGCTATGTGCCTTATTCCAACATTCTTGGAGTTTGCACTACGGGAATACGACATGTATGGACTACTGTACGGAGTATCCAACGCGGGCTGTAGATGAACTGAGCAAGCTTGTTGACGCGTGGGGCCTGTCATAAATACCGGCAACTTCTAGGTCTATCATGGGGAATGGCTCCCTCACTTTCCATTGGGCGTTGGTTGTATGCGGTACTCGTTGCATGCATACAAGCACTTTGTCGACGCGAAAAACGTATCGTTGTTTCTTTAATATAAACTCAACTTCAGTATAATGAAAGCCAGCATGCTTGAATAAAATGGTGAACCTGATAAGCTCAACTGCTGGTTACGAAACTGTTTACCACTAGCCCCAATGGACAATTGCTCCTCAAGACCTATATCCCCCATACCCCCACCAAGGCTCAAAATTGGTTTCGGGGCACCCTTAGTAATCAGTGTACCTGAAAAAAAACCCTCTCTTAGGTTAAAATTTCGTCACCCTTTGAAAATCAGGTTAAATTTGTAAAAAACGATGAGTGCCCTTAATGTGCAAGGTACTAAAATTATCACCCTATCCACTGCACAGTAACTTGTAATTTTCCAGCTTTCTTAGCGTGTGTGAGGGACATTATCGGTCCTTTATTAAAATCATGCAGGAAGTTTGAGGCCAGCTGGAGCACATATAAGGGCGTGGTACATGGGTTGCGCTTTGCGTCGAGACCGCAACTCGGGTTGCATCACTGGCGAAATAACCCAACTAAATTCAGTCCAACCCATCTTTCACACGCCATGCGAGGTTCAACGCCCTCGTTAATCGGACAGGATTGCGCAACCTCGATTAGTTGCGCAACCCATGTACCGGGTGTAACTGTCCCTTAACCAAAATGACACACGTTCTGTAGTCCGAGGCGCGCTGTAGCAGGTGTGAGAGGCGTGACTGGCCCTTAGCCAAAATCACGCATGCAGTCCGACGCGAGCTGCAGCAGGTGTGAAGGGATTGACTGGCCCTTCCACAAAATCAAGCATGCAGTCCGACGTGAGCTGGAGCAGGTGTGAGGGGACTGACTGGCCCTTCGACAAAATCAAAGATGCAGTCCGACACGAGCTGGAGCAGATGTGAGGGGCCTGATGTCAAAACTTAACTTAGTATGTTATTGTAGACTGTATAGGTTTGTGCCTTAGAGGGTACAACACACTAGCCTCTATTACCTTATACTCTCTCATTCTAGCATTCTAACATGGTATCATGAGTAGGTTAGTTCCCGTTCGCCCACCAGCGCTTCCGCCCTAGGTCCTAGCCGCCCGTTCCCCCTAGCCAGCCCGTTCTCCTAGCCGGCCCGCCCCTAGTTGGCCGCTGGCCAGCGCCAGCCCCGTAGCCGGCCCCCGCGCCTGTCCCGTAGCTGCCCACGCCCTTTCCGTAGTCGGCCACGTGCCCGCCCCGTAGCCGATCCTCGCACTTGTCCCATAGCCGGCCCCGCGCCCGTCTCGTAGCCGGCCCTGCCCCCGTCCAGTAGCCGGCCCGCGCCCGTCCCGTCACCGGCCTGCGCCCGTCCCGTAGCCGGCCCGCGCCCGTCCCGTAGCCGGCCCGCGCCCATCCCATAACTGGCCCGCGCCCGTCCCATAGCCGGCCTTGCACCCGCCCCGTAGCCGGCCCCCGCGCCCGTTCCGTAGCCGGCCCCGCACCCATCCCGTAGCCGGCCCTGCGCCTGCCCCGTAGCCGGCCCCCGCGCCCGTCCCGTAGCCGGCCCTGCGCCCGACCGGTAGCCAGCCCACGCCCATCCCGTCACCGGCCCGCGCCCATCCCGTAGCCGGCCCCCCCGCGCCCGTCCCGTGGCCGTCCCGCGCCCGTCCCGTGGCCGGCCCGCGCCCGTCCCGTAGCCGGCCCAGCGCCCGCCCCGTAGCCGCCCCCCGCGCCCGTCCCGTCGTCGGCCCGCGCTCGTCCCGTGGCCGGCCCACGTCGGACCGTTCTGCACGCCCGGCCCCGTCACCCAGCTGCCCCTGACGTGCAGCCGGCCCCTGCACTGCGCTGCACCGCACTCTACCGCGCAGCACCGCCCTGCACCGCACAGTACCGCATTGCACCGCTCTGCACTACACTGCACTGCTCAGCACCGCACTGCACCGCACTGCGCCGCGCTGTACCGCACTGTACCGCACTGCCTCAAACTGCACCGCCCTGCACCGCCACGCACTACGCTGTCTTGCACTGCACCGCTGCTTCATCGCCCCTGATGGCGGACTCTGTGCTACGCTTTGACATGGAGGGTCAGCCGATCGATTTCGACACATGGCTCGTCGACCTCCGCCGTCAGCTCACTGGCCAGCGGCAGGACAGCCACTCCTTGGCTGTCCACATCGACGGTACGCTCCCCTGCCCTGACCCCCCTACTGAGCTGCCCGCTGACCCCATGACTGCTGATCGTGAGTCCGCTGCCGCTGCTGCCCTTGCCCGTGCAGTCTGGTTGTCGCGTGACGCTGTTGCACAGCTCGCAATCAGTCATGCCCTTCCCCTGTCTGAGCGTCCCCGCTTTAGGTCGGTCAGGACCGCGCAGGAGTTCCTAGAGGCTGTTACTTTGCGCTATTCCACCCCATCCTTTGCCTCCGTCGGTCGCCTGATCCTGCCCCCGCTTTTGCCTGATCTCGCGTCTTTCCTCACTGTCGCTGACCTAGCCGCCCACTTGCGCACGCTAGACTCGACCTAGCACTCTGCCTGCACCGAGGCCCAGCTCCGTGTGTTCCATCCCCCCCTCTGCACTACCCTCTACCTGCTTGCCACCTGCCTCCCTGACCGCCTTGCTAGATAACATGCCTAGGAGGGTGTAGGTGGTGATCAAGGCTAAGTGTCGGTTGACTAGGTACTAGTTTTGCTAGTAACTAGTTTGCTGCCTGTCCCCGGTACAAATTGTCCGGATGTGCTGTTATTAAATGTTGTCATCTTGAAGGACCATGAAATATACTACTCTGGTTTTAGGAGATTTCAGTGAGTGCTCTAACTGCTCCTCTCTATGTGTATGGCTACAATGAATTAAGGCTTAATGTTTATAGCATACAGCTCGTCAAAATGTAAAAATATGCTAAACATGTGGACAATTGTTTCCGCCACTGTACTCCCTCGACTTCTCCACAGCTTTTCTTCAGGGCAGCCTACACGAGCAGGTCTACCTGCGCCGCCCTTAGGGCTTTTATTGGTACCTTCCCTCCTGGGACTCAGTGGCTCTTGCGGCGTCCAGTCTACGGCCTGCGACAGGCGCCCCGTGAGTGGCACGACACGCTACGTGCTACCCTAGCTGACCTGCAGTTCTTTCCGTCCTCGGCCGGCCCCTCGCTCTTCGTTCATGCTGGCCAGACTCTGTTCTACATCCTGGTCTACGTAGACGACCCGATCTTTGCTACAGCAGACAGAGACGCGCTGGCCTCCGTGAAGGCTGAGCTACTGAGGCGACACACCTGCACTGACCTAGGAGAGCTGCGCCGCTACCTTGGCTTGCAGATCTCTAGGGACAGAGCAGCGCGCACCATCACTCTTACATAGTCACACTTGGTGCGCCAGGTCCTTAAGAGGTTCAGTCTTCAGTTCTCCTCCGCACAGCCCACACCTCTACCTGTAGACCACAGGCTCTCAGCTCCAGTTCCCGAGGAGTCAGTAGAGCCCAGTGGTCCTTACGCAGAGCTAGTGGGTTGCCTCATATACCTGATGACTTGCACTCGTCCAGATATCGCATACCATCTCAGCATCCTGGCTAGCTTTGTGGCCACCGGCAGACACCGACCACAGCACTGGTCAGCCACTAAGAGGGTTCTGCGTTATCTAGCAAGTACATCGGGCATGGGGTTAGTGCTGGGAGGACACAGGCCAGTGGTCCTTGCTGGGCACACAGACGCTTCGTGGGCAGACGACGCTGAGACCCTCAGGTCCTCCCAGGGCTACTGCTTTAGCCTTGGTTCAGGTGCCATCTCGTGGAGGTCCACTCGTTCCTCGTCTGTTGCCCAGTCTAGCTGTGAGGCTGAGATCTACGCTGGTGCCATGGCGGCACAGGAGCTCTGCTGGCTGACCTTTTTGCTCACCGACTTAGGTGAGCGGCCTAGCTCTGCCCCGGTTTTGTACGCTGACAACAGGGCCATGATCCTCCTGTGTCAGGAGCCTCGACTTGAGGGCAGAGCGAAGCATATTCAGCTGCGGTACTTCCTCCTGCGCAAGCTACAGCAGCGTCGCTAGGCCAGCGTAGTACACTTGGCCTCCGGTACCAACACAGTTGATATCTTTACGAAGGCGCTTGCGCCTAAAGATCATCAGCGGCACTGCTTGCAATTAGGTCTAGTCCCTGTTGACTCTCACTTGCTAGGCCCTTGATTGTGTACGGCTTTCTATTTATGCCTTCCAGTCTGGCCTTGTGGCCTCTCCCAGTGGCTGGATTAGTAGTGCCGCCCTGGCCTTGCTCTTGCCTTGGTCTGTACTCGTTTGACTGGTCTTTAGACCCTTGCCTCAGAGGCTGGACTGGTAGTGCCGCCCTGAGCTGCTTGTCCGATTGTTAGGCACTGCCCCTATATAGTCTAAGGGGTGTGTCAAAACATAACTTAGTATGTTATTGTAGACTGAATAGGTTTGTGCCTTAGAGGGTACAACACCATAGCCTATATTCCCTTGTATTCTCTCATTCTAGTCATTCTAGCATTCTAGCACCTGATTGGCCCTTCGCCAAAATCACACATGCAATGCGACGCCAGCTGGACATAGAAACTTGTCGAATCTGCAATCTACACATTTGACTAAGGGTCAAGAAAAAAATGCCCTTACAAAATCAGGGTGACCCCCACCCCACCACCCATATATTGTCATGTAAGGTAAACCCTTAAGGACTTATCTAATCATGAGGATTCAACTCAACAGGTGTGGCATTTGAATGCCTAGTGTCATTTGTGGATAGCGGAACCTAATGCTCGCGGAAACCCCCAGTCGATGCAGATAGTTGCGCTCCCAGGAGCATCGAGTCACGACTCACGACCTACACACCGTACGTGGACACGAGGTCAGACATTCGGTTCGCCCATATACGGTAATGGCTGGCTGGACTCTTCCCCATAGCGCATCCCTCGCCGTACGCTTACTTACCTGCTTTCATTTTTTGCCACACAATAGTTTCTCTGAACCCCTCCCTGCTTCAACTGCTGCTGGTGCTGCTGCTGCTGCCTCACACAGAGGACTCACCAACCGGGAGCAGCAGCACCTCCTCACAACCTCCTTTTCCAAAACCCCTTCTCCTCCTTTTCCCCCTGCACCTCCTTTTCCTCCTTTTCCTTTCCCCCACCTCCTTCAACTCTACCTCCCCTTTTCTCCCCCTCCTCCCCCATTCCTCCGCCACTCCTCCCCCAACTTCCCCACCCTCTCACTCCGCACAGCTCCCTCACCACCCCCCCCCCCCCCCTTCAAGCCCTCCCCCGCCTATCCCTCTCCCCAGCTAAAGCCCACTTGGTCTGAAACGCCTCGTCAGTGCAGCAGAGCATAGAAGCAAGGGAGGGCAGCGGGGAGACACCCAGCGCCTGCAGGCAGCTGTAGCGTGGCTGGATGCGGCGGTGCAGGCTGTAGCCGAAGAAGTGGGGGAAGGCGGTGGCGTCTGCGAGGGGGCGCGCCATGGTGTCTGTGAGGAAGGCGCACTTAGAGTGGACGTTGTCCGGACTGGAGCAGTTGGGGAGGGAAAGGGGGGGGAAAAGGGAAGGGAGAAGAGAGCGGGGGGGAAGGGGGGGGAGAGGGGGAAGGAGGGAGGGGGCGAGGGAGGGGGAGGGAGGTGTGCTGAAAGTATATTTGAGTAGCATGAGAGGATAGGGACGAGCTGTGGGAGTGCTTCCCCTGCATCTCTCCTTCTCATCCCTCGTTCCGTCACTAAACACAGCCACATGCCCAATAACATCGCCAACTACATTCCATTCCTCTTGCCCCACAACCCCCTGTCAGCTCCATTCTGGCATCCCCACCCCCCACTATCCCCTCCAGGCACACGCCACGCGCACCTGAGCAGCAGCAGCGTGGGGAAGAGCACAAGCATGCGCCTGACGTCCTCCTCCAAAAACCCCAGCGTGCGCAGCGAGCAGTAGTTGCGGTGCAGCAGGGGCGGCGAGAGGCACAGCACGTTGGGCTGGCGCGGGAGCATGGCGGCCAGCTGCTGGGGCGCTAGGCCCACGGTGTGCGTGAGGAAGAGCAGCTTCGGCCGCAGCGTGCGCGGCACCGACTGGGTCAGGACCTGGGGGTGAGGGGAGGGAGCAGGATGTGGAAAGGAGTTGGGGTGGTGCTGGGTGAGGAGGAGCAACTCAGGGTTCAGCGTGCGCGGCACCGACTGGGTCAGTACCTGCAGGTGAGGGGGGAGGATGTGGGAAGGCGGTGGGGTGGGGTGGGGTGGGGTGGTGGTGAGGGGTTGGGATGTGAGGTGATGCCATGCCCAGGCAGTGAGACGAGTAGACTCTTTCCTTCGCTCTAATATGCGTGCTCCGATAAGCGGAAGGCCTAATTATGTGGGTATGTGCCTGGTAGAGCAGAGTAGACAAGAGCATGGCATGGCGTGGGATGGTATGGCACGGTGTGGGATGGTGTGGGATGATATGGGCTGGTGTGGGATGGCATGGGCCGCCATGGGATGGCATCACAGGGAATGGGTTTTACCTGCGGTGCTGAGGTGACCAGTTTGAGCAGCTGTGGCGGTGTGAGCAGCAGATGCTCTGAGAGGAATGCAATGGCCGGCAACAGCTTGCTCTCCATGCTGCCATGGTGGGCGATGGAGGATAAAGAGACCCGAGAAGTAGAAGGGCATGAGAAAACAGGACGAAAGAAGGGCAGGAGAGGGATACAAATGGGCCTATTTGCAAGGAATAACCAGGCAGTGCCACAAAAACTACCCAGGCGCCCAGCCTTGGAGGTATCTACCTGCAGGCTAGCAGCGAGGGGCATCGGCGCAGCATGGCACCGAGCAGGGGCGGAGTGAGCCCCGGGAGAGCAGCGCAGAGCGCAGCCACCTTGGGGCGCAGGTTGGCGCGCAGGGAGCAGCCCAGCAGCTTGGGGTAGGCGCGGATGATGCGGGGGATGGCGGGCGGGGGGAGGGAGAGGTGGTGGCAGAGGAAGGAGGTGAGCGCGATGACATTGGCCTGGGAAAGATGGGCGGAAGGTGAGGGGGGGATGGGTGAGAGGGAATGTGCAGGGAAGAGAGGCGAGGAGGAAGGGGGTTAATGTAGAGGGGGGGGAACAAGAGGGGAAAGAGACGAAGAAAGGGGACGGGGAGGGGAAGCATGGGAGGGTGGGGTGGTGGAGAAGGGAGAGGGCAGAGCGGGGTGGTGAGTTATGATGGGGGAATGAACGGTGTACATGTAGCAACCGGAGAGCGGAACTGCGTGTGGCATGTGCAGTTTGTGATTCAGCACAGCATGTGACTCCGTTGGGCTTGGGCCACACGGGACAAGGAAATCAGGGTAATGAAGAGAAGGAATGAAAGGGCAGAGCATGCGCTGGCGTGTATTCATAGCATGTCAAGGCATGGGATAAAATGTCACTGCACTGCAGCACCCACATGCACTGCTCTCCACCCACATGCACTGCTCTCCACCCACATGCACTGCTCTCCACCCACATGCACTGCTCTCCACCCACATGCACTGCTCTCCACCCACATGCACTGCTCTCCACCCACATGCACTGCTCTCCACCCACATGCACTGCTCTCCACCCACATGCACTGCTCTCCAACCACATGCACTGCTCTCCACCCACATGCACTGCCTTGCCAAGTATGGGCGGGTACACTTCCACTAGCTTGCCAATGTCAACACCCTGACAGAGTGAAAGAGGGCGGGGGTGGGCGAATGGGAGGGGGGGTAGTGGGGGGACGGAGGGAGGAAAGAGAGAGAGAGAGATAATTGCCGGATTGAAAGTGCAGGCGGGTTTCTGTGAGGAGTGTAGTGTACAAGGTGGGGGGTGTCGTGACTGCAGCAAGTGCATGTGATAGATAGGTATGAGCAGGGATCAACATGACTGGGACGACAGACTATGCCCACACTCTATTATTAAGAACCATCAGTGGCATGAGCCATGGAAAGATGAGCCCATGGCATGATGAGCCCATGGCATGATGAGCCCATGGCATGATGAGCCCATGGCTTGGCATCCAAATCTGAACACTGATCACCGCAGCATGCCATACAGAGTGAGAGACGGAGAGTGACGGGAATGAGTGAGAGCGTTAAGAAGGGGGTGAGAGTGCGGCAATGCGCCATAGCATGGGTTCCATGGCCATGCACGTAGCACAGCCAGCGGCATGTTCTCGCAAAGTGATATTTCAAACACTGTTGGAGGACAAGAGAAGAAAGAGCAAAACAAGGAACGGAGAGAATGACATCTCACCTCAAACACGGTGTGAATGCAGTGCAGCAAGAAAGAGGAGGAGAGCGACTGACTGACAGTGCAGCAGTGCGCCATGAGGTGCGTGGCGTGCACGTGCAGCAGCGGCAGTGGCATGTCTTGGAGCCATGAGATCTCACCTCAAACACCACAAGCAAAGAGGGGGAGGAGGAAAAAGCAGAGAGAGCAACTGACAGTGCAGCAGTGCGCCATGAGGTGCGTGGCGTGCGCGTGCAGCAGCGCCAGCGGCATGTCGAGGAAGCGCGGGCAGCCCACGAGCACGGCGGCCAGGAAGCGGGGGCGCACGCCGATGCTCTGCAGGAACTGCAGCTTGGCCACCAGCTCGGAGAGTGACACCTGCCGCCGCTCCAGCAGGGATGCCACTGCTGCGGGCTGTAGGGGGAGGGGGGGGATGGGAGTGAGGAGAGAGCGTGGGCGCACACCGATGCTCTGCAGGGACTGCAGCTTCGCCACCAGCTCCGACAGTGACACCAGCCGCCGCTCCAGGGGGGGATGCCATGCCACTGCTGCGGGCTGTTGGGTGGGAGGGAGAGAGGGAGGGCGTAGGAAGGGGGGTGGGGGGGGGAGTGAGAAGAGGGAGTCGCCGATGCTCTGCAGGAGGTACTGGAGCTTGGCCACCAGCCCGGATAGCGACACCTGCCGCCGCTCCGCAGCGACGCCACTGCTGGCCTTGGCAAGTAGACTTCTGATTGTTTCCGATCCGCTCCTCCCGTCGTTTCCGCCGCTCCTGAACTCCCGAAACATGGGACGGGAGCTCAGTTCGTCTTGATGCTACAGTGGTCACTTGCCACACGGACAGGAGTGCACTCGCTGCCCGGAACGAAATTAACCGCACATGCGACCCCGACAAAACTGCAAATTGGCAAACTGCAAAATTGCGACAATCACAAACTTCGTGAATCCAACAACCATCGCCACAGCACAATCCAGAGTTTGGATTGGGTTGTCCGAGAGTTTGCATCATAGGTTTTCTGTGATTGGCTGTGTGGTGTGTTTCCCTATAGTTTTGCAATGTCGCTTGCTCCTGGGATACTTCTTCGCCAGCTCGCATTGGGCAGCCAGTCAGGTTCTTTTTTTGTGACCAGACTATTCGTATTTCGCCCCGAAATTCCGCTCCTCTCCCATGCTTTGTTTCTACAGTGGTCACTTGCCACACAGACGGTTTCTGCGAAGTGTGTGCGAACACCACTGTGCGACGGGTTTCCACCTTCTCCGCTCCTGTCCCATCACTCCCTCCGTTTGGAAACTACTTGCCACACGCCCCGAGTGTGTGTGTGGGCGGTACGTTTGCAGGGGGTCTTCTCCAGAAGCGGTACCGCGATCCGTGGCAGGTAGCCCTGAAGGAGGGGGTGTTGCCGGTGTGCACTCCACACCTACGGATGAGTGGTGTTGCCGGTGTGCACTCCACACCTACGGATGAGTGGTGTTGCCAGTGTGCACTCCACAACTACGGATGAGTGGTGTTGCCGGTGTGCACTCCACACCTACGGATGAGTGGTGTTGCCGGTGTGCACTCCACACCTGCAGATGAGGGGTGTTGCCGGTGTGCACTCCACACCTGCAGATGAGTGGTGTTGCCGGTGTGCACTCCACACCTGCAGATGAGTGGTGTTGCCGGTGTGCACTCCACACCTACGGATGAGTGGTGTTGCCAGTGTGCACTCCACACCTACGGATGAGTGGTGTTGCCGGTGTGCACTCCACACCTACGGATGAGTGGTGTTGCCGGTGTGCACTCCACACCTACGGATGAGTGGTGTTGCCGGTGTGCACTCCACACCTGCAGATGAGGGGTGTTGCCGGTGTGCACTCCACACCTGCGGATGAGTGGTGTTGCCGGTGTGCACTCCACACCTGCAGATGAGTGGTGTTGCCGGTGTGCACTCCACACCTACGGATGAGTGGTGTTGCCAGTGTGCACTCCACACCTACGGATGAGTGGTGTTGCCAGTGTGCACTCCACACCTACGGATGAGTGGTGTTGCCGGTGTGCACTCCACACCTACGGATGAGTGGTGTTGCCGGTGTGCACTCCACACCTGCAGATGAGGGGTGTTGCCGGTGTGCACTCCACACCTGCGGATGAGTGGTGTTGCCGGTGTGCACTCCACACCTGCAGATGAGTGGTGTTGCCGGTGTGCACTCCACACCTACGGATGAGTGGTGTTGCCAGTGTGCACTCCACACCTACGGATGAGTGGTGTTGCCGGTGTGCACTCCACACCTACGGATGAGTGGTGTTGCCGGTGTGCACTCCACACCTGCAGATGAGGGGTGTTGCCGGTGTGCACTCCACACCTGCGGATGAGTGGTGTTGCCGGTGTGCACTCCACACCTGCAGATGAGTGGTGTTGCCGGTGTGCACTCCACACCTACGGATGAGTGGTGTTGCCAGTGTGCACTCCACACCTACGGATGAGTGGTGTTGCCGGTGTGCACTCCACACCTACGGATGAGTGGTGTTGCCGGTGTGCACTCCACACCTGCAGATGAGGGGTGTTGCCGGTGTGCACTCCACACCTGCGGATGAGTGGTGTTGCCGGTGTGCACTCCACACCTGCAGATGAGTGGTGTTGCCGGTGTGCACTCCACACCTACGGATGAGTGGTGTTGCCAGTGTGCACTCCACACCTACGGATGAGTGGTGTTGCCGGTGTGCACTCCACACCTACGGATGAGTGGTGTTGCCGGTGTGCACTCCACACCTACGGATGAGTGGTGTTGCCGGTGTGCACTCCACACCTGCAGATGAGGGGTGTTGCCGGTGTGCACTCCACACCTGCGGATGAGTGGTGTTGCCGGTGTGCACTCCACACCTGCAGATGAGTGGTGTTGCCGGTGTGCACTCCACACCTACGGATGAGTGGTGTTGCCAGTGTGCACTCCACACCTACGGATGAGTGGTGTTGCCAGTGTGCACTCCACACCTACGGATGAGTGGTGTTGCCGGTGTGCACTCCACACCTACGGATGAGTGGTGTTGCCGGTGTGCACTCCACACCTGCAGATGAGGGGTGTTGCCGGTGTGCACTCCACACCTGCGGATGAGTGGTGTTGCCGGTGTGCACTCCACACCTGCAGATGAGTGGTGTTGCCGGTGTGCACTCCACACCTACGGATGAGTGGTGTTGCCAGTGTGCACTCCACACCTACGGATGAGTGGTGTTGCCGGTGTGCACTCCACACCTACGGATGAGTGGTGTTGCCGGTGTGCACTCCACACCTGCAGATGAGGGGTGTTGCCGGTGTGCACTCCACACCTGCGGATGAGTGGTGTTGCCGGTGTGCACTCCACACCTGCAGATGAGTGGTGTTGCCGGTGTGCACTCCACACCTACGGATGAGTGGTGTTGCCAGTGTGCACTCCACACCTACGGATGAGTGGTGTTGCCGGTGTGCACTCCACACCTACGGATGAGTGGTGTTGCCGGTGTGCACTCCACACCTACGGATGAGTGGTGTTGCCGGTGTGCACTCCACACCTGCAGATGAGGGGTGTTGCCGGTGTGCACTCCACACCTGCGGATGAGTGGTGTTGCCGGTGTGCACTCCACACCTGCAGATGAGTGGTGTTGCCGGTGTGCACTCCACACCTACGGATGAGTGGTGTTGCCAGTGTGCACTCCACACCTACGGATGAGTGGTGTTGCCAGTGTGCACTCCACACCTACGGATGAGTGGTGTTGCCGGTGTGCACTCCACACCTACGGATGAGTGGTGTTGCCGGTGTGCACTCCACACCTGCAGATGAGGGGTGTTGCCGGTGTGCACTCCACACCTGCGGATGAGTGGTGTTGCCGGTGTGCACTCCACACCTGCGGATGAGTGGTGTTGCCGGTGTGCACTCCACACCTGCAGATGAGTGGTGTTGCCGGTGTGCACTCCACACCTGCAGATGAGTGGTGTTGCCGGTGTGCACTCCACACCTGCGGATGAGTGGTGTTGCCGGTGTGCACTCCACACCTGCGGATGAGTGGTGTTGCCGGTGTGCACTCCACACCTGCGGATGAGTGGTGTTGCCGGTGTGCACTCCACACCTGCAGATGAGTGGTGTTGCCGGTGTGCACTCCACATCTGCAGATGAGTGGTGTTGCCGGTGTGCGTGTGCAAGTGCACACCACCACAAGGCATGGGCGCTCACCTGCACGCCCAGGTTCACGAGCGTGACCGCGATGCGGGGCAGCCCCTCCCTCCCTCCTGCACAAGCATGAAAGCGTCGCATCCTCTATTTCACAAGTGTGCGTACATGTGCATCCATGGGCTCTCACCTGCACGCACGACCAGGTTCACGAGATTGACGACGATGCGTGACAGCCCCTGCACCACCATTGAAAGGGTTGCACTCTCTGTCTGCAAGATGCGTGCGTGTGCGCGTGTGTGCGTGTGACTATGCACGAATGTGTGCACAGGTGCTCACTCACCTGCACTCCCAGGTTCACGAGCATGACGACGATGCGCGGCAGCCCCTGCACCTGCAGCGAGTCCGCCACTAGCGAGGACAGCGACGCGGCCATGGGCAGGTTGAGGCGGTACGACACCCAGTCGCAGCGCCGCGCCTCTGCTAGCAGCGACTGCACCGTTCGCGGCATGCTGCCCGCCACCTGGTGGCGGGGGGGGGGGAGAAGAAGGGGCGTGGGTAGGGAAGTTGGGAGAGGTAGAAGGGGGCGGATTCATGTGCATGCGTGCATGTTCTTGTGTGCACGTCAGTTTCTGTGAGTGTGTTTCCATATGTGTGCATACTAAGAAAGTGGGGAGAGCAGGAAGGGAAGGGCAATCCCATGGGCAGGTTGAGGCATTACAACACCCAGTCGCAGTGCTGTGCCAGCCATCTTCCTTGTGCTCCCTTGAGTATCACTAACTTAACTGACTGTACCGCTGCTCTTGTTTCTCCCATCTTCTTTGTGCTCCCTTGAAGGTAGCTTTTGAACGGAAGAGTGCGAGAGAGAAAGGAGAGGGGAGAGGGAGAGAGGGGCGGAGAGGGTGAGAAAGAGAGGGTGGGGGGTACAGAGAGTACAGAGAGTGAGAGCGAAAGGGGGAAGGGATTGTTTGAGAGAGAAGGTGAAGGGGGGGGGAGGGGGAGAGTGAGGGAGCATACCTGTGCAGCTATGGAGGGCGCGAGGCCCTCAGATGCTAGGTGCAGGGAGAGGAGGTCTCGAACCAGAGTAGAGGGGCAGCTGGGACTGGCGCGGGCAGCACGGTGGGATGGGGCGTCGCTATTCTACAGCCGAGACAGGGGAGCGGTGGGTGGGGGGGGATGAAGAGGGAGAGGGTGTGGGGGGGTGGGGGGAAAGAGGAGAAAGAGGAGGGTGAGCAGATGCGAGCGAGGCAGCAAGGCAGCAAGCCAGAACTTGAGCTGGTTAAGTGACTAGCCTGCTGTATGTCAGCGTTGTACAGTTGCCTCCCCTGGCCCTCGTCGTCCTGTGGCCTTTGAAAGAGCTTCTTCTTTGCCCTGCTCTTTCCCCAGAACACTCCTACCTCCCTCTTCACTTTCTCACACCTGTAACTCTTACCCCCCTCCTCTCGCCCCCCTCCCCCGTTGCTCCCACTCCGCCCATCTCACTCACCTCTTTCTCACACTCGTCTGAATTCTGCTCCCCCTCCGCATCCTCCTCCTCCTCGCTTGCTCTCGTCTCCTCGTCACCACCTGCACTCACTGCCATGCTGCCAGCTTCCCTCCCCTCCCTCCCCTCCCTCCCCTCCCTCCCCTCCCTCCCCTCCGTCCCCTCCGATACCTTCCCCATGCCTATCACCCGTCCTCGTTCTCTCCCTTCTTCCATAGTCTCCCCACGTTTCCGCCCCGTCCCCTTCCCCACTGTTTTCCTCTCCGCCCCACCTCCCCTACTTCCCTCACGCTCCCCCCCCGTCTGCAGCAACCCTCCTGCCGTTTCCCCCTCCGCCCCATCGTGCATGGCAACCGCCCTCACCACTGCTTCTTCCACCCCCTTCCCCTCCGCTTCCGCCTCCCCCTCCGCCTCCGCCTCCCCCTCCGACTCCGCCTCTACCACCAGGTCTCTCCGCCTCTGTCTCCCCCTGCGTCGCGTCTGGGGCGCGTCCAGAGCGGGCTCCGCCCCAGCGCGCATGGTGACTGCGCCCACCACTGCCTCCGCCACCCCCTCCGCCTCCACCTCCACCACCAGGTCTCTCCTCCTCTGCCTCCGCCTACGCCTCCGCATCTCCTCCTCGCGCCCCGCCTCCCTCGCCAGCCGCCCGCCCGCCATCACTCCCCCCACCACCGCCTCCGCTGCAGTCGCGGCAGCACCGGAAGGGGTGGCGGAAGGGTTGGCGGAGGGGCTGGCGGAAAGTCTGGCGGAAGGGCTAGCGGAATGGCCCGCTCCCTCGTTCACAACAGCAGCGGGGGATCCAGAGGACGGTCGCGTGGCGTTCCGCGCTTCCTTCCGCGGCTGCGGCGGCGTATCTGCCGGCGGGTAATCGGCGCGCAGGCATGCCTCCGCCGCAAGGTCCGTCGCGCGCAGACGGCGGACGCGGATTCGGCCGGCTGGCGCTGCCCATCCGTCCCCCAGGAACAACCCGCACGAAAGCGTTTCGGAGGTTGCGCCAGCCCGCCACGTCAGCAGTATTTCCCCGCTGCACGAGCGGAGAGCGCAGCGGGGGAAGGGACGCGCGGGCAGGGGGGCTGCGGGCAGACTGAGCGGGGGATTGGGCGCAAGAGTGAAAGCACGGATAGATGGCGTGAAGTTGAGAGGCATGACGCCATACCGCATTGCGGCCCGCTGCCGCTGCTAGAGGCGCGGAAAACGGTCGGGTCGTGGGGTGGCAGTGCAACAGCAGTAGGAGGCCGACGAGGCGGAATCATCCAGTCGGGTCGTAGTAGGCGGGTCCATTACAGTACGTTGTGCGCGTATTGCATAGCTAGCCAATCCGTTCACAAACCAACACATGCGTCCATATCGATTTTGTTGGGTTGCGCTTGACTGACCAGAAATTCGGGTGGTGTGGAAGGGAATGGGGGATTCTTGGGAATACCACCCGCCCATAATCTTTTTCGCTAACACAATATGGTACATTACATCTCCCATTGTAGGGAAACTAGCAAAACTTACAAAACAAGTGGGTGGTATAATACATGTTGACCGCACTTTGCACGATCTTGAATAGGACCATTTCTATACTCTACAAGCTCAAAACGAGATCCATATCATCCTCTTCTTCCTGCTCTTGCATGGTAGAACAGGCACCCATGTTTCCTCCATCCATGATGTGCAACTGTGTGGGGATAGTAGTGGTGCCTTCCTGCTTAGCCCTAGCTTGGAGGACGGAATGGGGCATATTTAGTGGATGCGAGAAACGCAGGCCATTTGAGAAATGCACGTCGAGAGAGGCAGACGTGGTGACAGCAGCAGCAGCAGCAGCAGCAGCAGCAGCAGCAGCAGCAGCAGCAGCAGCAGCAGCAGCAGAACGCCCTCTAGCCAGTGGTAGGATTGGAGCTGAAACTACTGATCCACCAGCGTCGCTCACACCAGCCTCCACCACACCCACCATGCCCGTTGCCCCATCGCCATTCTCCTCAGCTTCAGCAGCAACATTCAGATCGAATGCCACAGGGCGCCGCTCCTGCCGTTGCTCTCCAGTGCTCCCCCCCTCAGCAAAACAGCCTCTCGCCAAACCACCGTGACCACTTTCTCTTGCCCACTTCTCTGTCCGAGTCCCTGCTGCTTTCCCGTGCTGCATCTTTACCACCTGTGCCATGGCCCTGGCGATCGCCAGCCCAGCAGCGTCAACCTCGTTAGTAGCACCCTCGATACTAGCACGAGCGCGCACATTCCTCTCACTGTACCCTGCTCCAGCGCCGCCGCCACCATAACCCAAAGGAAGCGCGTTCCGCTCGTCCTTAATCGACATCTCCTCCAGCACTTCACTGTACGTCGCCGCCAGAGGCTGCTGAAAATACCTACTTGACCGTCTCAGCGCTCCCCCTGCCGCCGGCAGTATCCCCACTGCGCCTGCGCCCACCTGTTCCTGTCCGCCCACCTGATCCCCGTCGCCTGTCACCCCTCCCCGCCCATGCCGCGCGTTCTCATGGTACCCGAGCGCGTGCAGCGAGGGGAACTTGAGGAAACACGTGGCGCACGCGTACGGCCCGCCCACTGTGCAGGACCCGAGATTCGCGGCGGTGGCGACCGTGGGGCTCAGCAGGCGCAGCATGTCCCCCGCGTTCATCAGCGGACGCGACACGGCGGAGCGCGGGCTCGGCGTGGAGGAGGCGGAGGCGGAAAAGCCCGAGCGGCGGAGCCGGCGGAACTCCGCGGGTCTGGTGGTGGCGGAGTCGTTCCGCGGCGTGCCCGAGGGGGAAGGGGTTGGGGAGGGGATCATTGCGGACACCCGCGCAAGCTGCGTCATGGGGGAGGGATACGCTCCCGCCGCTGCCGCCGCAGCTGAGGGGGAGGCGCAGGAGTCTCCCCCGCCGCCGGGGATGGAAAGCGGCGGTACAGCGAAGAGGTCGATGGTTGGAGCACGCCGTGACCTTGCTACTATGGACGCGACAGACTGAGATCTTTCCACCGCCATGGCGCCGCGATTATAGGAGGCTGCTCTTGCACTACCAGTAGCACTAGCATCCGTCTTATCTCGGACCGCCGTGGCAGCTGCGCCGCCGCCGCGACACGCGGAGTTCAAGCCGCTGCCCGCGGCTGAGGCGAAGGCGCGCGCCCCGCCGCCACCGGCTCTACTAGTAGTGTTAGCAGTAGGCTTGGCGAGAGGGCTGAGGCAGCGGCGCCTGATCGGGCTCTCGGACATTCGGTGTCGCTGCCGATGCTGATGCTGATGTTGGTGAGCTGCCGCCGCGCGAACGGCGTGGATGAGGCCGATTTCCGGCGTCATTCCGACACCGGAGTAACCACCGTGGAACGATCGTTGCGACGGCAGAGATTCCGCGCGGCCCAGGAGAGGTGTCTCCCGCAGGACAGCCGCGGCGGCGTCCCGTTTCCGCTTGTGCGTGGAGACGGGATGATTCACGCAGTCGTCATCGTGGGCGTCGCGGGCGTCGCACGACGGTGCGCGCGACGTCGCCGCGGCACGGGTAATAAATTCGCCGGGTTGGTGGTGAGTGCGGATCGCAGTCGTTTGAGATTCTCCGAGGCGGGTGACGCGGCCGCGTGACGGTTTTTCCTCGCTATCTTCACACCCCGTTCCATCGCCATGATTGCACTGAAAGTGGGGTTTCGTCGGCGCATTTTTTAAACTAGACCTGGAGATGTCTCTATCGGACATGTTTTCCAAGAGGCCGTGGAAGAGGGAGAGACGTGAAGAAACGCAAAGAGGTGATGCCATGATATCACCAGCAAGCCGAGTCCTGCATGGAACCGATGGGTTGGATTTCGAAGTATAGTTGCTAAGGACGGCAGTTGTCGAGCAATATGACGGAGGCCGCCGGGGCGAGAGTTGACAGTGTTGATTGATCTCAGTTCGAAAGTGCACTGTGGAGGGAACTGGCAATGAGAATGTTGGTGGTCAAGAAGATAGGCCTTTTTATGTGCAGCCTGGTGGAACGACCAACATGATGATGAGTGAAAATGGCGTGAAGGAAGGTGGGGCAATACGGGTATTTGTCACACGCTAACCTCCATCACAACGTCGCAACCCTTCAAGAAAGTTTCTCCTCACTAGGCAATTCTCACTAGTGCTGCTTCGCAGGAAGTACGCGCATGCCCATAAAAAAAAATCCAGTTCTGTAGAGTATAACGTCGAGTCGTTCCAGTTCTATGGAGTTGTGTTTTGTTCAGTGCTCATGTTTTGCCAACTCCCTGTTATTTCTATTTCTGGCATACATAACAAAGGGCTGATCTCGTGCAATTTTTGTATCCCTTGTACACGTCATAGGCGAGAGACTTCCAAAACGCGGCTCGGGCAAAGGGAACTATGGAGTTTCCTGAATTATTGGAGTTATGTTTGATATGAACTGTTCATGGTCGGCGGTGTTGGCGTATGCTGCGAGCATCTGTCGCCCGCCATATCGCATGCATGCCAACCCTAGTTTCAATACAAAATATGAAGAATAGGGTCAACCTTAAACATTTGCATTTTTTTTTAATTTGACAAGTTGTGGCTTTGATAAAAATTAGGGCCATAGAGCAAGAACCTCGAAAAAAATACAAAATCATAACAACTCAAACTGCCCAACTTGACCAAGTTGATCAATATATAAAAACCACACCCTAAGCGACTCGAGGTTTGTTTCTCAAATGCTCTCAAGGTTTGTTTCGCAAATGCTCGACATAATATTTGCACACAAATCGAGGTTTGTCTCGCTGTACACGTGGCATTTCTTAAATGGTTGGATTTATGATCCATTAAATCTCTCCTTAATAAAGTGGATCAAGCTCAGCATATTGGTTGAAGAGGTCTGACAGATTGAAGTTTGTTAGAGCTCACTATCCAATTATAGCGGTCGCTCGTACTTGCATAATCAGGACTATAATCCAAAAAGTATAGTTAAAATCTGAATTCGGGGAGTATATGGTAGCTGCTTCTATAGATAAATGAATTATGTTGTAGTTCATAGCATAGATTTTTATTGCAATGAATGCATATGATTCGTATCTGTTTCATTCGTCGCCTCTGCATGCTGTCGTTTGAAGCTCCCAAATGTTTTCGTATGGCTAGTTGTAAGGTTCGTTTCTCTTCCGTCTTGTTTATTCGAGCTCGCGCGCTGAGGATATACAAACTCTTTGCGCTTTCATAGAATTAGATATTAGGATATTAGGGCCCTCTAGTCAGACTTCTACTCTAGTCAACTGGTCAAATTTCAGAATGGTGCATTACTTTGTTTGTTGTATTAGTATGGTTTAGAGCTCTTAGAGCCGCATCTCATTTGACAAGAACCTCAACAAGGCTAGGAATACGCCCTTAAGGATTCTAAATGCAAAGTTGAAAAAAATAGAGAAAAGGTACGCCTAGAGAGTTAATCAAAGAAACCAAAACTTTCAACGTACTCATATGCAACGTCAAGATTTCTGACAAGAGGAACTCGCAGTGTCGAATAAAATACCTCATAAAATATTATGACGTGTCAGCATATCTACCATCCACACTTCGTGCCTAGAAGTATCACGTATATGAGAAACACATCCCGACTCCTAGTGTCCTCTCGTGCTTTGTTATGTTTCTACTAGGTATGCATAAATTCATGTATAATAACCGCCTTATTGAGTGCCAACCAGCAGGACGACGACAGCTCCAAATATATTTGAGTTGTATAATGAACGACCCAAACAAATTGCCGTCCTGTGAAATGCGATGCGGGAGCGTTGTGGCGCAGCGCAAAGAGGATTTGTGATGGAATTGTGAATTCGTGATTGGTTGTGCGAAGTTGGGTTGGGGAAGGAAGGAAATCCGCCATGCCATCATCGCGGGGTGCCTGCTTCCACTTGGTCGAATTGACCAATCATAGACGAGAAAAGTGTAAGCGCGGACGAGCCTCCCAAAGCGTTGACTGGGCTGGGCGGATCTGGGGGCTGTCAATTGCGGGTCGCGTAACGGCAATCCGCCGAGAGCACCTTCTTGGCTCCTCCATTAATAATGCGGACAAACTACTTGTAATGAATAGGCATGGAGCGTGCGAATAAAGCTGAGAACCAGTGTTTGCAAGCGTGGCTTGATTGCAACTCTTTCCACCAAAAGCTTGCATGACTCAAATGAAATCATGATCACATTTGTGTGTCAAGCAATTTCAAGATCGAGTCACCCAAACCCATCTATGAATCGATTGCTCGATGAACAGATACGAGTATATGACACTGTCCATATCTGGCCACAACTCACGACTTTAGCAAATGAAATCAGGAGATAAAGTTTAACATGAAATGTTTTGAACCGCCATCTCCATGTTGGGTACCTTGCGAACGAATAGGCCTTAACGACAACGTCTTACTCGGAGCTTGTCGTGACCTTACCTGATCCAACAGCCCAACAGCAACATTGTCCACCGCCGTTACGACTTTTTAGCCACGCGCTAGAATTGGATTGGATGACCTCCACGTCCTGAAGAAATCATGTAACGACTGGCAACAAAATTCCTCCTGCGACGGTAACGGGAACCATGCGTTTCTTATATATTGTCTGGACCTTCAGCTAAAGAAATGTGACATTTTACAAGTGGGTTCGCATTTCTAGATCAGCAACCTAATTATGAACCCCCTGAAAGTAACACTACATACAGACTATGGGACTTTCTTACAACCTGGCCAAAGTTGCAAGCCGCGACGTTCATACATAGTCCATATGAAATTGGAAGTTGTGCAATTTTACCAAGCTCCTGAAGTTGGGGGAGTCTCCTCTAAAGTTGGATGCGGAGTAGTTATTGAAACATCAAGGCCTGAGAAAGCGTGGCCGTACCATACACATGACAGTCAACAATTCAACACTTCTCCATTTGCACCCATCGTTTGAAGTTCAATCGTCACAATCCAATCATCTGTCAAGGGATCTAACAGTCCATGGTGTCAAACATATATTGATATGTCATATGCTAGATAATGTTGAAAGGAGCTACCTAGGAATGAGAAATGTGACGAGGTTTTAGCTAGGAGGAAAAGTGATGAGAGAAAATAGGGTTGAACTCCAAGAGAGGGATACAAGAAGGGAGTTGTACCCTCTACAATAGTATCCAGTATTGTAGCACGCCTAATCTACCAAGCCTACACTATCAAATAGAGAATTGAATGTTGGTTAGAGTGAGAGTACACACAGATATACCTAAGTGTTGTACTCTCTAAGAGGTGACCCTATCCATATTAAATAGAGAATTGAATGTAGGTTAGAGTGAGAGTACACACAGATATACCTAAGTGTTGTACTCTCTAAGAGGTGACCCTATACAGTCTATACAAACATAACAAATACACATGTTTGACACACCCCCTAGACTGCATAGGGGAATGTCCTAAACAAGCAGCTCAGGGCGGCACTACTAGTCCAACCTCTGAGACAAGGGTCTGAGAGACCAGTCAGAAGGAGTAAAGACAAGGCAAGAACAAGAGCAGGGCGGCACTACTACTCCAGCCACTAGGAGAGGACAGAAGTCCAGTCTGAGTATACATATAAAGGACAGTACAAAGTCAAGGTCCTAGCAAGTGAGAGGCTACAGGAACTAGACCAAGCTGTACACAGTGCCGCTGATGATCTTTAGGCGCAAGCGCCTTCGTAAAGATATCAGCCGTATTGGCACCTGAGGCCAAGTGTACTACGCGAGCCTGACGTCGCTGCTGTAGCTCACGCATGAGGAAGTACCGCAGCTGAATGTGCTTCGCTCTGCCCTCGAGTCGAGGCTCCTGACACAGGAGGATCATGGCCCTGTTGTCAGCGAACAGGACCGGGGCAGAGCTAGGCCGCTCACCTAAGTCAGTGAGCAAGAAGGTCAGCCAGCGGAGCTCCTGTGCCGCCATGGCACCAGCGTAGATCTCAGCCTCACAGCTGGACTGGGCAACAGACGAGGAGCGGGTAGCTCTCCACGAGACGGCACCTGAGCCAAGGCTGAAGCAGTAGCCCTGGGTGGACCTGAGTGTCTCAGCGTCGTCTGCCCACGAGGCGTCTGTGTGTCCAGTAAGGACTACTGGCCTGCGTCCTCCTAGCACTAACCCCATGCCCGATGTACTAGCAAGATAACGCAGAACCCTCTTAGCGGCAGACCAGTGCTGCGGTCGGTGTCTGCCTGTGGCCACAAAGCGAGCCAGGATGCTGAGAGGGTATGCGAGATCTGGGCGAGTGCAAGTCATCAGGTACATGAGGCAACCCACCAGCTCTGCGTAGGGGCCGCTGGGCTCTGCCAACTCCTCAGACACTGGAGCGGAGAGACTGTGGTCTACAGGTAGAGGGGTGGGCTGTGCAGAGGAGAACTGAAGGCTGAACCTCTGAAGGACCTGGCGCACCAAGTGTGACTGAGTCAGGGTGATGGTGCGCGCAGCTCTGTCCCTGGAGATCTGCAAGCCAAGGTACCGGCGCAGTTCTCCAAGGTCAGTGCACGTGTGTCTCTTCAGCAGCTCTGCCTTCACGGAGGCCAGTGCGTCCCTGTCTGCTATGGCAAAGACCAGGTCGTCGACGTAAACAAGGATGTAGAACGGAGTCTGGCCAGCACGAACGAAGAGTGAAGGGTCTGCGGAAGACGGAAAGAACTGCAGGTCAGCAAGCGTAGCACGGAGAGTGTCGTGCCACTCACGGGGAGCCTGCCGCAGGCCGTAGACGGGGCGTCGCAGGAGCCACTGGGTCCCAGGAGGGAAGGTGCCAGTGAAGCCCTGAGGGCGCAGCAGGTAGACCTGCTCGTGTAGGCTGCCCTGAAGGAAGGCAGTGGAGAAGTCGAGGGAGTGAAGCTCGTAGTCACGCTGAGCAGCTAGGTGTAACAGAACCCGAAGAGTAGTCATCTTCGGGGTCGGAGCGAAGGTCTGGAAGAAGTCCACCCCCTAGCGCTGACTGAAGCCTCTAGCCACATAGCGCGCCTTGAAGACAGGCGGCTCCCCAGGAGGGCGCTTCACCTTGAAGAGCCTGCGGCCATCGACTACGTTCACCCCAGGTGGGGGAACTGCGTCGACGAAGGTGCCGGTGGATCTCCAAGATGCCATCTCCTGCTCCATGGCAGCTATCCACTGCGAGGCCCAGGGTCCCGAAGTCGCCTCAGCGTAAGTGCGAGGGGTCGGGATGTCAAAAGCGTCTGGGTCACCCTCAGGGACTAGCAGCATGGAACAGAGATGGGGAGCAGCCTCGGAGAGGAAAGCAAGCTCAAACTGGCGGTCCTCCAGGACGTCACTGCCAAGGGCAGGAGCACCCCCGACAGACGGAGGACAGGCAGGGTCAGAGACCAGAGCGGAGGCGTAGTCAAGGCGGCGGGTAGAGGCGAAGTCAGCGACAGCAGCAACAAGGGCGTCAAGGCACGAGGCCGGAACAGACGGGTCGGTAACGAGAGAGGCAAGGACGCGAGGAACAAGAGGACGAGCGGCACGGAGGTAGTCAGACAGCGGGGGGGGTGCAACAACAAGGGAGGACGGAGGAGGCGACGGCAGAATGGGAGGACGAGACGCGTGGGAACGAAGCAACATAGGGTGGGAGCGCAAGACAGGCGAGGCAGGACGAGCACGGGAGGGACGGTGAGACCAGACGTGCGACGGAGGAGTCGGGTCAGGAGACAGAGGAGGGGACACAGGAGGGGAACGAGAGGGGAGACGGGCCGGGGACGAGTCCGGCGGAGGGAAAACAGGGCCGTAGACAGGAAGAGGAGGAGACGGTCGGGGAGGAACCGACGCAGGGTCGGGGGACGGAAGGCCGAGCAGGCGAAGGGCTGACACCGGCGGGGACTGCTGCTGTGGCGGCACAACGGCGACACCTGGACCGCAAGCTGCTCCTCGGCTACCACCGGCACTCTCCACACCAGCACCCCCAGAGGGACCACCCCCAGGGCTACCGGGACGCGCACCCCCAGAGTCAGCAACCGGGTGCTGCGACGGCGGCGGCGGCGGCGGCGGCGGCGGCAGCGACAACGACGGCTGCAGCGGCGGCAGAGGCGGTGGAGGCGGGGACTGGGGAGGGGACGCCGGGGGGGGGACGGCCGGCGAGGACTGAACAGGAGGGCCACGAGAGTCAGAAGACTCCTCAACCGGGTCCACCGACGGAAGGGGGGTGACGTGGGAGACACCAGAGGGGGCGGGGCGGGGAGGAGGAGGAGGAGGGGCAGGGACTTCCGGGGAAGGAGTGACCAGGAACAGGGGGGGGGTAACCGGGGGACCACGGTGGGGGAAGCGACGGTAGTAGGAGACGGACTCGTCAAAGGTGACGTCACGAGAGTGAAAGAAGCGGTGAGACGGCGGGTGGTAAAAGTGCCAGTCGAACGCGTCAAGGGGAAAACCGAGGAAGACGCAGGGAAGGGTGCGGGCAGTGAGCTTGTCCGTGCCGGAGGCACGGACGTGAGCAAGGCAGCCCCAGACGTGGAACGTAGACGCGTCACCAGGAGACCCAGTCCAAAGACGGGTCGGCGAAACCTGTGGCTGCTGAGGGTGCGGCCACAAGTTAAGCTGGTGAGAAGCGTAGCGCACAGCGAACGGCCACAGAAAATGGGGTGCACCGGCATGGATCATGGAGGTGCGAGCCACCTCCATGACCAAACCGATGCGTTACTCAGCGACCCCATTCTGCTGTGGGGAGTCCGGTAGGGTGAACGTCTGGGTGATGCCCTCCGCACGACAAAAGCGACCAAGGACACCTGAGGCAAACTCGCCACCACGGTCTGAGTGAAGACGCAAGACAGGGAGACCGCGGTGGACACGCGCAGAGACAAGCCAGGGGATGAGCGCGCCAGGCACGTCGGCCTTGCGCTCCAGGGGAAAGATTGTTGTGTAACGAGTGAAGTCGTCGACGAGCACAAGGAAGTAGCGCTCTCGACGCGGCCCAGGGGTGGGGGCGGGGCCCCAGACGTCCAGGTGCAGGGTCTGCAGCGGTGCGGCGGTAGGGGGAAACGAGGAGTGAGGGGCACGGCGAAGCCGACCCTCGACACAAGGCGTGCAAGGTGGGGCTGGGGAGGAGGGAAACGCGGGGAGAGAACCTGGGAGACCAAGGACAAGACCGTGCTGGGACATGTGAGGCAGACGCGGGAGCGCAGGGTGACCTAGGCGGTGGTGCCAAAGGAGCGTCGGGTGAGTGAGGGACTGACAGGAGCAGGCAGCAGCAACCTGGGAAGATGCAGCCACCTGAGGGAGCGCCCCAGCCGGGGGGGTCACGGTGTCCAGAGTGAACAGGCCAGACACCGGGTCCCGGGGGAACGTGGACAGGGGGGCACCCGTGGCGGCCTCGGTACAGACAGCATACCGCTCGTGACCAGGGAACGTAGTGGTGACGCCAAGGTCCTGGAGGCAGCCGACACCAACTAGGTTCCTGGAGAACGAGGGGATATGCAGACCTGTAAGAGAGCCCGAAGGAACCGCCGGACAGGGAAGGGTGGTGGAACTGCGGGCGACTACCGGACCGCCGGAGGGGTCAGCAAGAGAAACGGCAGCAGGAACAGGAAGCGGCGTCAGGGTGGTGGAGTCGCGGAAGAAACACCGGGAAGCGCCTGAGTCCAAGGTGAAGGAAAGCGAAGCAGAGGCGTCTGGCGACGGAGCGACGGCGGAAGCACCAAGACTACACAAAGCAGAGGATCCTACGCCTGACGCAGCAGGGGAGGCTACGCTAGGCACACCTACACTAGGCAACAGTGAGTAATAAGCTGGAAGCACACTAGAGTCATCAGCATACATCACATGCAGAGCAGAAACAATGGCATCCATGTCCATATCAAAAATCTGAATCTTACGACTAAGCAAACTGTGCCAGTCCGGGAGGTCTGGCGACGGGCCGAAGCGCTGACGAAAGAGGTCGTCCAGGCGACGAAAACAGCGGGGAGTGGAGTGACCGATCTTACCGCAAACAAAGCCGCGGCGAGGACCGGTCTGGATCTGGTACTGACAGCGCCCGCCGCCAGAGCTACCACTCGACACACCACCACGCGCCCGGCCACCGCCAGCGCCGGGCCACCCGGGCGGGAGGACACTCGTCTGCCGCGTCTGCGACGGCTGCTGCGGCTGCTGCAAAGGCTGCGACTGCGGCGGCTGCTGCGGCTGCTGCAACTGCAGGGGCGGCGACTCAGCTGGACTGGGCAGGGTCCCCTCGTCCGCTCCAGCACCAGACGACCCGACCCCACCACTACCCCCTCCCGCACCCCCGCCTCCGCCGCGCCCAACCTTGGTGCGGTGGCCCTTCCCCGAACGAAACTGCGCTGCAGCAGCAGTCTCATCCACGGGGACAGAGCCGTCGGAGAAGGTACACTGGGCGGGGGCACAACCCTGAAAGATAGGGACCGGCACGACACCGCTCGCCTGGGCGATGGAGCGGTGACGGGTCTCTATCACAGTCAGGGTTTCTACAAAGTCAGTGAGGGTGAGGTCGGCGGGGTGAATGCTAAGGAAGTGGTCACGGGCGACAGCAAGGCGGTCAGGGAGGCGGGTGGCAAGCAGGTAGAGGGTAGAGGTAATGGGCGGCTGGTGGGCTCTAAGCTGTGCGTCAGTGCAGGCGGCGCGCCAGGTCTCCTCTATCGAGCGCAGGTGGGCAGCGAGGTCAGAGACAGTGGGGAAAGATGCAAGGTCAGGAAAGAGCATCGGGAGGATCAGGCGACCAACCGAGGCAGCCGGAGGGTTGGAATAGCGCTTGATGACAGCATCTAAGTATGCCTGAGCAGTAGTGAGGGACCTAAAGCGAGGACGCTCGGACGGGGGGAGGGCGTTGCTAATGGCAAGCTGGGCGACAGCATCACAAGAAAGCCAGACAGAGCGTGCACGGGCAGTGGCAGCAGTAGACTCACGCTCAGTGGGTGTGGGGTCAGCGGGCAGAATAGCAGGGGGGTCTGGGCAGGGGAGCGTACCGTCAATGTGTGCGGAAAGCGGTTCACCATCCTGCCGCTGGCCAGTGAGTTGGCGGCGGAGGTCGGCAAGCCACGCCTCGAACTCTAGGGGCTGACCTTCAGCGTCGAAGTGAAGCTCCGCCGCCATCAGGAACAGTCCAGTGCGGTGCAGTGCGGTACAGTGCGGTGCAGTGCGGTGCAGTGCGGTTCAGTGCGGTGTAGTGCGGTGCAGTGCGGTGCAGTGAGGTGCAGTGCGGTGTAGTGCGGTGCAAGGCAGTACAGTGTGGTGCGGGGCGGTACGGAGCAGGGCAGTGCAGGGCGGGGTGGGGGGGAATCGTACCAGTGGGGAGGACGGGGCCAGGGCTGGCGCGACGGGGCCGGGCGGGCGCGACGGGGCCGGGCTGGTGCTACAGGGCCGGGACGGGGCGACGGGGCCGAGAGGGTGCGACGGGGCCGAGCTGGGGCGACGGGGCCGGGCGGGTGCGACAGGGCCGGGCTGGTGCGACGGGGCCGGGCAAGCGGGACGGCGGCCGGGCGGGTGCGACGGGGCCGGGCGGCTGCGACGTGGCCGGGCAGGGTGCAACGGGGCCGGGTGGGTGCGACGGGGCCGGGCGGGCGCGACGGGGCCGGGCGGGTGCGACGGGGCCGGGCGAGCGGGACGGCGGCCGGGCGGGTGCGACGGGGCCGGGCGGCTGCGACAGGGCCGGGCTGGGCGCGACGGGGCCGGGCGGGTGCGCCGGGGCCGGACGGGTGCGACAGGGCCGGAAGGCGTGACGGGGCCCAGGAGGGGCGATACGGGGCCCAGGAGGGGCACTACGGGGCCCAGGAGGGGCGCGACTGAACCCAGGAGGGGCGCTACGGGGCCCAGGAGGGGCGCGACGGGGCGCAGGAGGGGCGCTACGAGGCCCAGGAGGGGCGCTACGGGGCCTAGGAGGGGCGCGACGGGGCCCAGGAGAGGCGCTACGGGGCCCAGAAAGGAGCGCGACGGGGCCCTGGAGGGGCGCGACGGGGCCCTGAAGGGGCGCGATGGGGCCCAGGAAGGGCGCGACGGGGCTAGGGAGGGTCGCGGCTAGGAGGGAGGCACGACGGGGCCCAGAAGGGGCGCTACAGGGCCCAGGAGGGGCGCGACGGGGCCCAGGAGGGGCACTACGGGGCCCAGGAGGGGCGCGACTGAACCCAGGAGGGGCGCTACGGGGCCCAGAAGGGGCGCGACGGGGCCCAGGAGGGGCGCTACGAGGCCCAGGAGGGGCGATACGGGGCCTAGGAGGGGCGCGACGGGGCCCAGGAGAGGCGCTACGGGGCCCAGAAAAGGGGCGCGACGGGGCCCTGGAGGGGCGCGACGGGGCTAGGGAGGGTCGCGGCTAGGAGGGAGGCACGACGGGGCCCAGCTAGGGGGCGAGCGGAAGCGGTAGGTGGGGGGGGGGGGGCGGGGGGGGGGGGATCCTACCTACGCGTGATACCATATCAAATAGAGAATTGAATGTTGGTTAGAGTGAGAGTACACACAGATATACCTAAGTGTTGTACTCTCTAAGAGGTGACCCTATACAGTCTATACAAACATGACAAATACACATGTTTGACATACACAACTAAATATAGATAATATATATATGTTGACACATAGGTGCAGTCCTAGACAGATTACAACCCCTTAGACAAAACTACCTTGTACCTCTCATTCTAGACAATCTTTTACTGAGATGGTATCACGCTACTAGGTTAGGATCCCGCCCACCCGCGCTCTCGCCCTAGTCCTAGCCTTAGCCCGAGCCCCCCGTCGCTAGCCGCTTGTTCCTAGCTGAACGTGCCAGCCGCTCGTCGCCCGCTGGCCCCCGTCGCTCGTAGCCCGTTGGCCCCCGTCGCCCATAGCCCGCTGGCCGCCCGTCGCCCGTAGCCCGCTGGCCCCCTGTCGCCCGTAGCCCGCTAGCTCCCAGCCGCTCGTCGCCCGCTGGCCCCTGTCGCCCATAGCCCGCTGCCCCCCCATCGCCCGTAGCCTGCTGGCCGCCTGTCGCCCGTAGTCCGCTGGCCGCCCGTCGCTCATCGCCGCTGGCCGCCGATTGCCGCTTGCTGCCCGTCGCCGCTGGCCGCCCATCGCCGCTGGCCGCCCGTCGCCGCTGGTCGCTCGTCGCCGCCAGCCGCCGCTCGCTGCCCGCTGCCGCCAACCGCCCGTAGCCGCTCGCTGCCCGCTGCCGCCAACCATCCTACCCTGCCGGGTGTGTCTCACGTCACTCCCCTCCCGTCGGTTGTCCCGGTCGAGAAGTCGGCAGCCTCCGCGGGCCCTACGGCTTCGGTGTTGCCGCCTATCTCCACCCCGGTGTCCCCTCCTCCAGCACCGCCGCAGCAGCCTTCGTCGCCGCCGCCGCCGCATTAGCAGTCGTCGCAGCCGCAGCCGGCGTAGCCGCCGCCGCAGCAGCAGTCGCATGGGTCCGCGAGCTTTGGGGTTGCGGGCGTTGAGGAGGGTGCTAGTCCTGGGGGGTAGTGTCGTGGCTTGTCCGGGCGGTCCTGGGGGTGGCACCGGTGCTGGAGAGGGTTCTCGTTCTAGGGGTGATGGTTCTGGGGGTGCTAGTCCTGGGGGTACTGTCAAGGCTGGTCTCGGCAGTCCTGGGAGTGGCACTGGTGCTAGAGAGGGTTCTCGTTTTGGGGTTGCAATTGTGGAGCGTCCCGGAGGTAGCCGTGGTGCAGCTGGAGGTTCTGGTGTCAGCGTGGAGCAATAGCAGCAACAGTCGCCGCCAGTCTCTGGCCTTCGCCTCCTCGGTCTTCCCTCCCCTGACCGCCCGCCTGCGCCTCCCCCGCCAATCTACAGTCTTGTGTTTCCTCCGCAGGACGGGCTCGCTTTCCCCCTAGTTCACCTCATGTTTCTCCTCCTGTGTCTCCTGACCCCACGCCTCCATCCCACTTCTGGTCTTGCCGACCCTCTCGTGCTCGTCCTGTCTCTCCTGTCCAGTGCTCTCACCCTATGTTGTTTCGTTCCCACGCGTCTCGTCCTCCCCTTCGCATGTCGCCTCCTCCATCGTTGCTGGTTGTCGCTCTGACTCCCTTATCTGACTTCCTCCGTGCCACTAGTCCTGTTGTTCTTTGGGTCCTCACTTCTCTTGTTACCAACCCGTCTGTTCCTGTCTCCAGTGTTAGCAGTGAGAGTACGACCCCGTTCCATTCCTTTCTCCTTTCCATCTTCCCTTTCTATTTAATTCCTATTTCTCCTTTTCCATAAACCTTTGGTTTATCCTATTATTATCATTATATTACCGACCAGGCTCGGGATGTACTTGCATCAGAGCTGTCGTTATCAGGGTATTTTACCCTGATTCCCTGATTTCATAGGGTTTTTTTTTTTGCCAACCCATAATTTTCAGGGTTGGGCTTTTTTTAACCCTAACCTCTTCAGGGCTGTATGTCTGTGAACACTTAGAATTTCAGGGTTTGCGTTATCCCAAAACTGAGTTTTCAGGGAGTAACGCGTACGAACCCTGAATGCGACATCCATGCGTACCCTGAGTTTCGGCGAAATGGCCCCCTTACGCGTGACGGATCCCAGTCCATTGAATACGCCCAGCATGCGTCACATGGAGAATCTGCACTTGGCAACATTCCCACCGTGTACACGCTGTATGTTGCCATTTCAGCAACATTTCCAACCGTTAAGTGTGGGAAGGTGCACTCCGTCATGCCCCAACCTGGCATTCGTAACTCAGCATGCAGCAGACGAGGACAGAATATGCTGAACGCTGCAATGTCAGCCTCTGTATGACATCACAGCGCCAATCATCTCTATGCAGACGATGCCAGCGCAGGTGCGTCCCGCCGTTGACGGTATCGCCATGGCGATGTGGGATCTTGGATGGGTTATGCACCGTTCATGAAAATCGAAATCTGGGATTTCTTGTTCCCCTTCCCATCTTCTTCACCAGCTTCTCCTCCAACCCAGTTTCCTCCTTCTCTTCACGTCGCACATACGAGATGCTCCATTCGTGTTTCTCGTTCACTTACGTCGCGTCGATTTCTCGTTTCGATCGTATCCGCCGCTACTAGCCATGGCAGATGTAGGAGAGTCTCGTGAGTCTCCCGTTGCCGATGATGGTTCTGGACAAGGTAGGGACCCCCCCCCGTGGAGGTCCGTAGATCCGCTCTAGACATATTGCGGTCTCCCACCGCAGTCGTTACACCATCACAACCCGTATCTACTCCCGCTCCCTATGTACCTCCGCCCGCTGTCGCTTCATCTAGCCGGGGCCCTTGGGTTCCGGACTGCGAGACAGCCACGACCGTGCATTACACGGTCGAGTGTGCTTCCACGATTTCATTTGGGAAAAAGGCACGCATCGGGAAGTACACCCAGAGCACGATAGTCCTCGGCGGGAAGCTACGTCGACCGTCGCCGCCTCGCATGTTGCCTGAACCTCAGGCCCCTGCTATTCCAGAACCCGAGCCGCCGAAGCTCTCGAAGAAAGAACTCATCGAGCAGAAGTATCTCATGGCTGAGCACAAGTATAAGACCAGCTAGCTTCCATTTTTCCCTTGGCTTCTGCTAACGAAAACGAAAGACGGTTACCCTGCGTTGAAGTGCAGTGTGTGCAAGGCTTTCGGCAAAGAGACAACACCGTACTCCAACAGCCGCGACGGGGCACGTGACCTGCAGACGCAAGCGATGCGTTTCCACGAACACATGATAGCCCACAAAGTAGCACTCAAGCGTCAGATAGAGACCGCCGAAGACATCGCCAGCACCCAGAGGCGCATGGAGAATTACGCGCGGATTGACATCGAGGGGAAGCGCGTCATGAGGCTCCTACCCTGCGTCGACTTCCTGTGCAAGTGTGATGCACCCATCAGCATGTACCCGAGGCTACTCCGCTTCATGGCCGAGCAGGAGACCCCGGACATTCCGCTGCAGTCTTACGGAGTCTACCTGACACGGTAATGCACTGATTCAAAGTACACCATATCCTTCATTTTCTTAATAGGTCTAACAAACACCATGTTGCTACTTCTGCTACTACAGGTATGGCTTCTGTCAGCTTGTCAGCAGCTTGGCATCCTACCTGCAGCGCCGACAAATGCAACACATTCTCGCCTCACCCTACCTTGGCATCAGCTGTGACGAGATCACTGACCGTACTCGTGGTAAACATTTGATTGTTTATCTAACCTTCTTGCGTGCGCATCGTGTTGTCACAGAGTTTTTTGCTCTCTTGACCGTCGAAAAGTGCGATGCCGCGTCTCTCCTCGCCGTTCTTCTGGCTCACTTGCAAGCAGCTGGCATCGACCTCTCCCGAATCACCGGCATGAGCACCGACGGCGCCTCTGTCATGGTCGGCCGAGACAATGGTCTCGTCGCCCGACTTACGAGCACATCCCCCATCTCGTCTCTTCGCACTGCATCGCGCACAGGTTTAATCGCTTGTCATTTCAATCGCTTAGGTTTCCTACAACTGCTTGACAGAAATTCCTTTGTGTGCACCATGCAGGGAAGCCTTGGCGGTGAAGGACACCGCCACTCCTTCTCCAGACTTTGACATGGTCGACCTTGTGATTCGAACTCTGGCCGATCTTCGGGGACATTCATGTGTCTGGAGTCAACGCTTCAAGTACCTGCAGCGGGCAATACACAACACCAACCTTGAAGTGCAAGGAATTCACACCGTGCGCTGGCTTTCAAGGGGTGAGGCTGTGTGGCGCCTTTGTAAGGTCCTTGGCGCCACTATTATTCTGTTTCATGAGTACGGGCATGAGCTGTATGAAGTCGTCATCTGTTACAAGTTCCAGTTCTGCCTTTTTTTCCTGGCGGATGTGCTCGGAGTGATGAATGAGCTCAACCTCAAATTCCAGACGAGGGAGGTGAGCTTCTACCACTGTGCATGTTGTAGTACTTGTACCATGCATGCATGTTTGGAATCACCCTCTGAGTCCACTCCCTTGTCTGTCACTTCCACCAAGTCGATGTCACCGAAGTGACGAAGGACATCGACGAGGCGACAGGGGACCTCCGCCACCGCTACCTGGAGTGCGGAGAGGTGTTCGTTGGGGGGGTCGAAGGCACGTGGCTTTCGGCTTTCTTGGCCGTCTACGGGCACGAAGGGAACAAACGCGTAAAGGTGCGGGGCATCGACAAGGACGGCAGCCCAGTCACGCACACCTACACCATGCACGAGAAGCAGATCGACGGGCATGCCTTCCGCAGCAAGTACCCCGATTGCGAGCGGCTCTGCGCGCAGTTCGCAAAGGACACAACAAGCTTCCTGAAGACGAGGATGCTAGACCTCAACAATCTCGGCCCAACGAAGCTCTTCTGCGTGTCGAAGTGGCCCCGGATGAAGTAGCAGAGAAAGAAGAAGCTGAAGGAGTACCTACATGGCTGCAGTGCCTTTTTTGACAACAGGCTGACATGCTTTTCCTTGCAAGCTGCGCAGAAGGAGCTGGTTACGTGGGCGCCACTGATGCTGAGCCACCATGCCGACGAGGGATTCCATGAAGGACTGACGAACTACCTCGGCTCGACGGAGTCGACCTTGTGAGAGACTGCTGTTCGAAGGACGTTTGTTGCATGTTTTCTTGCCGGTTCTAATCTTCCCATTGGACGTTGTTGTCTATCGCTTGTTGACTAGTTGCACTAATGCACTGGTCTTGTTCTTTGCACTCTGTTCCCCCAACCCTTTTGGCAGGCGCTGGCCCAACCTCATGCGCTTGTGGCAGGCGTGCGCTGTCCTGCCGCTTAGCACAGTGGAGTGTGAACGAGGCTTCTCGCGGTAGAACGTTATCAAGTCATGGGTGCGGAGCGCGTTGTGCAATGCGCGCCTGAGCGAGCTGATGGTCATTTCCCTGCTGTAGTATGAGATTGACTGGGACAAGGCCCTTGAGTGTTGGCGCGAGAAGCTGAGGCGCCCTGCTAAGTCTGTTCTTTTTGCCTCAGCGGAGAGGAAGCGTAAAGCCAAGGTGATTGAGGGGGCAGAAGGGAGGGTGGAGGAGGAGGCAGTCCCCGACTACATGGGGGATTGGGCAGAGGATGAGGGAGAGGAGGGGGTAGAGGGGGGAGAGGCTCCTCTTGAAGTGGAAGACAACCCGTTTCTGTCCGATGACGAGGCAGAGGACGATGTGAACATGGATGGCCCAGAATTTTAGTTAACGGTAGCTAGTGGCGTGGAATCCTGTAAAGTCTAGACTAGATAGAGGACTTAACTGAATTTGTAGACTGGCGTAGTGGTGCTTTTGCTAAACTACTAGCTGTACAATCCTAACGTTCTCTTAACTGATTTTTTGCAAGTGCAAAGCAACCCTGTTTGTGGCTAGCCAACCCTGGAGGTTTCAGGGTTGCATGTTCCAGAACACTGAGAAATCAGGAAAGCCAAAATTTCAACACAAGGCCCTCAGGGTAATTTTTTTTTCCCATTCGACAGCTCATGGTGCTTTTTTTTTAAACGTCAGCCCTGACTGGCACGCTATATCTAGCGTAATCCTGCCGTAATCCTTTAAAGCCAATAGCATCGCGTGGCTATACACAGGGTGATTCTATTTTCTAGAAGGGTCTATTCTCTTGGGATAGGATAAACCTGGTTACCTGATGTACTTTGGAAGTATAAAAGCGCCTTGTACTGATCGATAGTGGAACCTTTCCTCGACATATTCGATCCTGTGACACTTGGTAATCAGAGCTTTTCTCACTCGGCCGCGCTCAGCTAAGCAGCCGCAGCGGGACTCCTGCCTCAAAAAACCGCCGGGGGCGACCAATTCGACGCCGATTCTGGTCAGCACAAGCTCCACGCATTTTCGAATTACCCCCCCCCCCCGCGCATGTTTTGAACAGGATGGCAAACTTTGACAATGCCGAGGTTACCCAGCAGCTCTTCGCGCGCATCGCAACCCTTCAGGAGGAGATGCGAGCGGATCGCGAAGCGTGGCGAAACGAGTTCGAGCGAGTAACTCGACTTGCCGGAGCGCAGCACGACTCGACAACGGCGACGACGCAGCAGTCGCAGCAGTTTCTCGAGGCTCCGAAACCGCGCCCACCTGAGCCATTCGATCCGAGCGATCAAAACTCCGACGTCCGCAGATGGATCGCCGGCATGGAGATCTACTTCGCAGCCGTCGGATGGAGCTCGCCAGTCTGGGACGGTCAACGCGTACGACTCGCGGCGACTCTGATGCGAGGACCGGCACTCGAGTGGATCGGCGGTAACAGCACGTTCATCCACGGCGAAGCCACGTGGCAGCAGTTCCGCACCGACCTGCTGAAACTTTTCGAGCCGATAAATTCGGGTTTCCTTGCCCGGGAAAAAATTCATCGCCATCGACAGTTCGGGAGTGTAGCACAGTACACGCAGTAGATGGAAGAATTTTATAACCGTATTCCCGACCTGACCGAAGGGGAAAAAGTACAGTCGTACCTCACCGGGCTGAAGACCGAAGTCAAACGACAAGTGGCAGCGTCAAACTACGCGAGCTATAGTGACGTCGTATCGGCCGTGGGACGCTTCGACATGGTCAACGCCGGGACACGACGGGCACACATTGGAAGTACGCGACAAGGCGACCGCTCGGCTCACACCACGTTCGCCGACCTGATGGAAATCGACAGGAAGGACGGGCGGCCACGTCAGAAAAACAACAACTTCACGTGTGATTTTTGCGGGGTGCCGGATCATCGAATCTTCGACTGCAACAAAATGAAAGCCGCACGCACTAAGTATCGGGCACGCAACAGTGGCGGAAATTTCTCGGCCAATCAGAAGACAAAAAATGGGAGTCGCCAGTGATTGCGGATCTAGCTGGCAAAAAAGAAAATATCCGAAAGCGGCCGCGGACTTCCGGAAAAATCAACTTCGACGCAGCTGATTCGACGCGATCAGGAGAAAATGATGGGGAAAAATCTCCACCCCACGACCAGTCTTTGCCAGAGGAATTCGCCGAGGGAAAATCTAACTCCGCGAAAAAGGACTTTATCGAGACGGGGAAACTCCTTGAAGACCCAAGAAATGATAAGGATTCGTTAAAGTTATCTTGTAAAGATGCTTTAATGAAAACTTGTAATTCTCGAGGGGCTAGAGCCTTGGAGAAATTACGCGAGGGACTCCAGAAGAAGCAAAAAATTGTGGAGGTCATACCGGTACCAGAGAACTTGGGGACCAAATTAAGGAGTGTGGAAAGAAGCCGACCTTTCCACGGAGTCAACGTCCTCTCCCGACACCAGCTCACAGCGACTACCCATTCCCCAGGGAAGACGTCGGTGGAGCTGAAGCAGCTCAAAATGAAGCTGGGGGTCTACAAGAAGCTGCAAAAACCCCGAAATCCTTCTTCGGATGCATCCAACTCGGCAACTTCGTCAACGACACGAACAGTCGTCACGGAATCTCCGGGCCCAGGAGAATAGCCAAGCAGCCTCAGCCAGCTGCCAGCTCAGGAGTAGGAAGCAACGAACATTGGGATGTACCCTATGACTCAATCAATGAAACTATCTTTGGGTACTCCGAGCAACGCCTGCCCCTCGTGCTCGAGGTCATCTGCAAAGGACGACGCCTCCAAGCACTCGTGGACAGCGGAGCATCGCACACCGTATGCGACAAGTCAACCATCGACTGACTTCGAGAAGAGTACAAGCCATCAGCATTTTCTGCAACGATGGTGGACGGCAGTAAGTTACCAGTGTACGGCGAAGCAGTGGTACATCTACAAATTGAACCACTGCGCTGGAGACCTGCACTCCCCATCACCAACATCAAAGGGCTTGACTTGATCTTCGGGCGAGACTTCCTCAAGAAATTCAACCCCGAAATCAACTGGGTAAACCGCACCGCAAGCATCTACAACAAAGGAAGGAGAGTCCAACTACCCAACTGGGATGATACAGGAGATATCCCAGAGGAGACACTTGCCAGATTCGAGAAGGACGTCAAGCGAACCAACACCGGATTCCTGGCGATAGCAACAGATGTGGAAACCGACGGAGAGAAGACCTCGGAACCTCCAGGAAAAATCAAGGAAAGACTGAAAGAGTTCCAAGACATTCTCCTTGACGATCTTCCGGACGAGCTACCGCCATACCGAACGCATCAACATGAGATCGTGGAGGAACCAGGCTCGAAGCCGACCTTTCGAGCACCATATCGGCTCAGCCCCACAGAGCTAGCCGATATGAAGTAGCAGATCGAGTATCTCCTCGCCAAAGGACTCATCCGACCATCCACTTCACCATACGGTGCCCCAGTACTCTTCACCCCGAAACCAGACGGAAGCCTGCGCATGTGCATCGACTACCGAGCTCTCAATAAGCAGACCATCAAGAACAAGTACCCGATTCCACGAATCGATGATCTGCTCGACCATCTTCGGGTAGCCACGGTATTTTCAAAATTAGATCTACGGTCCGGATACTGGCAGATACGAATGGCGGGACAACTCCATCCACAAAACTGCTTTCCGAACTCGGTCATGCCGTTCGGACTCACCAACGCAACGGCAACATTCCAAGCCGAAAGGCACCACATTCTACGCCCACTCTTGGACGAATGCGTGGTGGTGTACCTGGCGACACCCTCGTCTACTCGCGCGACATGCAACAACACGTCAAACACTTACGTTGCGTCTTCGAGATTCTTCGACGAGAACGCTTCTACGTCAAAGTATCCAAGAGCGACTTCGCCCTCGAGAAAGTCCAATTTCTCGGACATATCGTAAGCGCTCAAGGAGTTCACGTTGACCCCAAGAAAATCGAAGCTGTGCGTACGTGGAAGACACCCGAGAATGTGAAGGAGTTACATCAGTTCCTTGGCTTCGCTAACTACTACAACAGGTTCGTACCGCAATACGCGAAGATCGCCGCGCCACTCAGGAATCTGCTAAAAAAGAACACACCCTATAAATGGGAGCCGAAGCACCAGGAAGCCGTGGAGCAGCTGAAGCAAGCACTCACGTCCGCACCAGTACTCATCTTGCCAGACCCCGAATGCGACTACGTCATCGAAGCTGACGCCAGCGACCAGGCAGTGGGAGCAGTCTTCATGCAAGACCAGGGGAATGGACTGCAACCAATTGCCTATCTCAGCAAGAAACTACACGGGGCAGAACTCAACTACCCGATACATGACAAGGAGGCCCTGGCTATCATCATCACCTTCAAAATGTGGAGATGCTATCTCGAAGGACACAAGACGACAGTCTACACTGACCATTGCAGCCTAAAATATTTGAAGAGGCAACCAAGCCTCTCTAGGCGACAGGTTCGGTGGATCAACTTCCTCGAGACGCACTTCCACTACGACCTCGTGTACAAGCCTGGCCATAAAAAAACGACATCTGCTACAGTGGGACAACGACATCGCGTACCGGAAAGGATCAACGAAGATCTGGGTACCTAATTACCCTCCATTGCGCCAGTTACTACTCGAAGAATACCACGACGTCCTGTACGCAGGACACTTCGGTAGCAACAAGACGCTCACCGGTATCGCCAAACACTACTACTGGCCCCACATGGGAGATGACGTACAGAAATCCGTCACCTTGTGCACTACATGTCAGCGAATAAAGAGCAGCAGGCAGAAAAATGTGGGTCTACTACAGCCTCTTCCTATCCCAGAATAGCCATGGCAAGTGGTCAGCCTAGACTTCATCACCGGGCTACCAACTAGCACAAGCGGTCATGACGCGATCCTCGTCGTCATTGACAAGTTCTTCAAAATGGGACACTTCATCCCGACACACACGACAGCACGCACCAAGGAGATGGCACAACTCTTTGTTCGCTACATCATCTCACAACATGGCATTCCAACCACACTCATCTCCGGCCGAGACCCTAAGTTCACCAGTAAATTTTGGAAAGAACTAATGTCTTTACTCGGAACAAGACTCGCCATGTCATCCGCCTACCATCCGCAGACAGATGGACAGACTGAGCGCCTCAACCAGATTGTGGAGCAACTCCTCCGCGCAGCCTGCAAGGACGAAATCTCCAAATGGGATTTGCATTTGTCCGTCCTGGAGTTTGCTTACAACAATACTACTCACGCCGCTACTGGACAGTCTGCACGAGTAGGTCTACCTGCGCCGTCCGCCAGGCTTCACCGGCACCTTCGTCCCGGGAACCTTGTGCCCCCTTCGGCGCCTGGTTCACGGCCTGTGGCAGGAGCCTCGAGAGTGGCACGACACTCTTCGTGCTACGTTAGCGGACCTACAGTTCTTCCCCTCCGCCGCAGACCCCTCGCTCTTCGTTCGTTCAGGCTAGACCCCATTCTACATCCTTCTCTACGTAGATGACCTGGTCTTCACTCTCACTTTCACTCTCACCATCACTCTCACCATCACTCTCAACGTACACCATCACTCTCATGCAGTCACACTTGGTGCGCTAGGTCCTCTCTCTCTCTCTCTCTCTCTCTCTCTCTCTCTCTCTCTCTCTCTCTCTCTCTCTCTCTCTCTCTCTCTCTCTCTCTCTCTCTCTCTCTCTCTCTTTCCCTCTCTCTCGCTTTCTCTTTCTCTTATCCTCTTTCTCTCTCTTTCTCTTATGCTCCTTCTCTCTCTCTCTCTCTCTCTCTCTCTCTCTCTCTCTCTCTCTCTCTCTCTCTCTCTCTCCCTCTCTCTCTATCTCTCTCTCTCTCTCTCTCTCTCTCTCTCTCTCTCTCTCTCTCTCTCTCTCTCTCTCTCTCTCTCTCTCTCTCTCTCTCTCTCTCTCTCTCTCTCTCTCTAGTGGATGTCTACACTCGCATGACTTGGGTGTATGTGCTGCCCAAGAAGAGTGACATAGCTGAAATGGTAAAGACCGTTTGGTTGCCTTTGGTGGAGCGGCAACAAGACCGGCTTGTGAAGGCAATTCGCACTGACCGTGGGGGAGAGTTCCTGAGCAAGGACTTCTCAACTTGGCTGAAGAAGCAGGGCATAAGGCACTCTCTTACCATGCCCTATTCTCCTGCAATGAACGGCATCGCCGAGTGTGCGAATCGGACACTCACGGAGACAGCTCGAGGACTTCTCATTGAAGCCGATCTACCCAATTACTTTTGGCCGGATGCGGTGCGGCATGCATGTGTGGCCAAGAACAGAGCCTTGACTTATGTGGGAGAAGACAAATGGGTGCCCTATGTGGAGTGGATTGGAAGGAAGCCGAAGGTGGGTATGCTTCGGGTGTTCGGGTGCATGTGCATGGCACTTGTGCCTAAGAAACTTCGGCACAACAAGCTTGATGCCAAGGCAACATGGGCCGTGCACCTGGGCATGGCTAAAAACAGCAAGGGATGGCTTCTTTGGGACCCATTTTCCAAGAAGTTCTTGGTGAGCAGAGATTGCAAGTTCATGGAGTGGAAGGCGGAGAACCAAGCGAAGATTGGTGTGCGGCTTGGAGAGGTGAAGAGTACCGGCTTGGAGCATGTGGAGCTGCCCTTTGAGCTGAGTAGCAGCAGCACAATCACAAGGCAATCTCCCCAAATGAATGAGAGAGATGTGCAGAGTTTTCTGCTATAACTGGAGCTTTCTGCGGAAGTGCCTGACGCAGATAGAGCTCTCTAGCTCTGAGGTTCTCTAAGGAGAAAGTTGCCTCCAGAATTGTGTGTTTCACAGAGTAGCTTTAGAAAGCTTATGCACACAAATTCACTAGAATCAAGATTACAAAGTATGGTACACAAGACAAACACTAGTACTACCCCATTGAACCTCGTTGAACACGGCGAGAACGTTCGCACAAGAACGTTTACATAACTAATTTAAGTTGCGCTTAGCCAAGTCAGCAATGGCAGGTGAAAATTACAGCACATGCATTGTTGGTAATTTTTACCCACTCAGAAGTAGTTATTTTAACAGTTTCATATATGAAACTGTCAGATGTTATGCACATTTCCGCAGTTACGAAATGTGCGTCACGTGTTCAATTTCTCAATGTCGCAGGCAGATTTTGCCGTTTTTTGGTCCAGATCGGTTATGAGGTTAGCTTACGAAATCGCAAATTTCTCGCGATTTCGGAACGTACGTTCATCAGAAAAACCTGTCCTTTGTTTTTCTGTCGAAGGGGCGCTCGCAGAAGTGAAGTCCGAGATGACTCTCTTGCTGCACTTCTGCCGAATTTCGTTTCTGCTGAGGGGGGTCACCGCAGAAGAGATAGCCGAATTGCATTTCTGCCGAACTCCCGCAGAACGCAATTTTGCGCGAACAGGTTCTGACACCACTCTGCCCAAGGTCCTGCTGGAACGCATTTCTGTAGAGTCGCTTCTGCCGAAAGGGTCGTCCGCAGAAATGTCTTCTGCGCGATACTTCTGCAGAGGACAACCCTTCTGTGAATGGCCCCTGGTGCCAAATCGGCAGAGGGTCTTGTACACTCGCGTTTCTTCCAAGACCACTTCTACAAACGCACAGAAATCTGTCGAAGCCATATGCAAGAAAAGCGCTCCTGTTCTGCCACTTCGACAGAACTGCTTTTCTGCCACCAACGAAAACTGCTCATCTGCCACTTCCCGCAGAGCCTCGCCTTGTCGACAAATCTGCTCTTTGTCGATGGGCCTTTCTGCAGGGCTCGTGTCCGCAGACTTCGTTGATACGCCGCTTCCGCAGACTTCTGCAACCTTCGCAGGATCAGGGCTATTCTCAACAAGATGAGGAGGAGGACGTGCAACAAGGTGATGAGCGTGCACCTTCACTTCCGCCTCGTGCTACAAGCGCTCGCGGGAACCGACCAGATTTGCAGCAACGCCATGAGATCATCCAAGTCCCTGCAGCACAGGAGGAAGGAATGTGGAGAAGGAGGACTCAACCCCCAATAGGTTGAGCTATGACCGGCTTGGAAGACCAGCCAATTCAACCTTGACCAGTTCGGCTCTCATGCTAGGCGAAGATGCGGAAGATGAAAGCGAGGAGTGCGCTTTTGCCTTCTTCTCTCCGGTGGAGATACCGGGGGAGCCTACAAATCCCAAGGAGGCTTGGGAGGGCCCCAATGGGAAGGAGTGAAAGAAGGCCTCAGATGAAAAAATGGGGAGCATCATAGAGAACGGCACGTTTGACTTGGTCAACCTACCTCTGGGGCATAAGGCGATTTCTTCCAAGTGGCTCTTCAAGCGCAAGACCGACGCCGACGGCAACATTGAGCGCTACAAGAGCAGAATTGTAGCCAAGGGGTATCGGTAGCAGGAGAAGAAGGACTACAATAAAGTATATGCTCCAGTGGTGATTGTAGCCAAGGGGTACCAGCAGCAGAAGAAGAAGGACTACAATGAAGTAGATGCTCCTGTGGTGAAGGGTACCACCCTTCGAACTCTCTTCGCCGCGGCGGCCATCAAAGGATGGGTGGTGAAGCAAATGGATATCGTAACGGCCTTCCTCAACGGATTTTTGGAGGAAGAGACCTACATGGAGCAGCCAGAGGGGCATAATGATGGGAATGGCAGAGTGTGGAAGCTAAAGAAAGCACTCTATGACCTCAAGCAAGCCCCTAGGCAATGGTACATCAAGCTGCGGGAAGTCTTGGAGGCGATCGGCTTCACACCCTCAACGGCCGATTAATCGTTGTTCATGCTTGGCAAGGGGGAGCAAAGGAGCATCACGGTGGTTTATGTGGATGACATCCTCATATTCTCACCCTCCTCTGACCTTGTGAAGGAGGTGAAACGAAAGCTTCAAGACAAGTTCAATGCTGAAGCGGTGGATGCGAGTGCATCAAAAGAAGTACTTGGAGGCCTTGGCTGCAAACTTTGGGAAGAGTGAAGGTCATGTGGCTAGTCCTCTATCCTTGGGGCTCAAGTGTGTGAAAGGACCAGCGGAGGAAAGTGTTGGTGAAGAGGAGAGTCGCCGTTTTCACTCCTTGTTGGGCAGCCTCATGTATGCGGCCGTTCACGCAAGGCCGGATGCAGCCTTTGCTACCGGGCAGCTGGCTAGGGTTGTCCAATGCCATAATGAAGTACCTTGGCCAAACAGCAACTGTTGGAGTGCAATACTCCGCGGCAACACAAATGCGTCAAAAGCGTGCGGATGGAGTCCAACCCGGGAGGCTCTTTCTCACCGCCTTGGGCATCAGAACCTGAGGATATGACAAGTTTGGGAAGCTTCATCTGCTGTGTTGGTGGAGGACCAACAGCTTGGGAAAGCAAGAAACAAGTGGACCAAGCATTGAGCTCGGTGGAGTCCGAGTACATGGCACTGTTCCGTGCCATAAGAGAGGTTGCGTGGCAGCGGTGTTTGCTAGCTGAATTGGGGGAGGAGCAGCAAGGAACTACCCCACTCTATTGTGATAGCCAGGGTGCTATTGCAGTCGCCGAAAACTCCGTACTTTATGGCCTTACCAAGCACATGAAGGTGAAGTGGCATTGGGTGAGGAGCATGGTAACTTCGGGTGAAGTGGAGTTGCACTACGTGAAGACGACGGCGCAACCAGCTGACATGATGACCAAGAGGCTGGTTGAGTAGCAGCATTGGAAGTGTTGCAAGCTTGCTGGAATGGCTATGAACTAAGGGGAGCAGATTCTAAGGCCAACAGTCTGAGGGGGAGTTCGTTGGTGCAACCCTATGGCTTGCACTCGGCTTTTTGTCTTTGTTTGTGTGTGTGCATGCATGGCATGGAATGATTTGTGAGTCCATGTCATTTCTATCTAGTGCTTGTTGTGTGCTTGAATGGTGTATCACAATGTGGTTTGTGTCGGTCAAGACATTAGCGAGTTTTTACAGCTCGCATGTTGAGTCGTCGTTTGCGGGTCGCATGTGTTTTTCTATTTTTGTCGAGTGTGAAGTGTCCATTGCGTCGCAGGTGAGTGCAGCAAGCCCTCATCAACTCAAGAAGAATTTATCTTGCAGAACCAAGACCAAGAGCTCAAAATTTCAAGCCCAAGGGACATGGATAAATATTAAAATAGTGAAAATAGTAATGCTACTTCATGTAGTGTTACATTTCAAGCCCCTTGTTGGGTTTGTTTCGGGTCCCTTCGTGGTTGGGGACTCTGTGGTGGTGTACCACCAACGTGGACCTCGGGTCTTGGGGTATGTAGAGGGTGGGAACCATCTCAATCTCTATTCTTCTTGCTAAGTTTGTACTTCTAAGACTGTGGTGGCCTATACCTCATGCAAGTAAAACCGTCATAATGCCGTCAAATCTTCATGGAACTTCATGATTCAATTTGCTGCTGATAGGAGACACCAACGCGCTCCAGATGCAGCTTACAGATCACGGTTTAAGTCATCTGACAGAAATTCGACTTTGCACTCTATCTCTCATTTTAGGCACATCTGAGCCTATTGTGGATATAACATCTCTCTTGCTTTCTCTCTCTCTCTCTCTCTCTCTCTCTCTCTCTCTCTCTCTCTCTCTCTCTCTCTCTCTCTCTCTCTCTCTCTCTCTCTCTCTCTTTCTCTCGCTCTCTCTCTCTCTCTCTCTCTCTCTCTCTCTCTCTCTCTCTCTCTCTCTCTCTCTATCTCTCCCTCTCTCTCTGTCTCTCACTCTCTCTCTCTCTCTCTCTCTCTCTCTCTCGCTCTCTCTCTCTCTCTTTCTCTCTCTCTCATGATCTCTCTCTCCCTATCTCTCTCTCTCTCTCTCTCTCTCTCTCTCTCTCTCTCTCTCTCTCTCTCTCCCTTTCTCTCTCCCTTTCTCTTTCTCTTATGCTCTTTCTCTCTCTTTCTCTTATGCTCCTTCTCTCTCTCTCTCTCTCTCTCTCTCTCTCTCTCTCTCTCTCTCTCTCTCTCTCTCTCTCTCTCTCTCTCTCTCTCTCTTTCTCTCTCTCTCTCTCACCCACTTTCTCTCTTTCTCTCTCCCCCTCTCTCTCCCCCTCCTCCGCTTCTCTTCTCTTCTATTTTTCATGGTGCGGGTCTTTTCTGGAAGATGCTACCAATTTTTTAATGTGGACTTTTACATGAGACCGTTTTTTTTTGTTAATTGCTTTGTGTTCCATGTTTTGCTGCTGAATGTTTGCTGCTTTCTTTTTAGTTTTTTCTCGCTTTATGCAATGCATTTTCTGTTTCTCAAAAAGTGGATTGTTCTTATCATTTCACATATGGCACTTGACACGCTCTGTGAGTGCAGTCATTTGAACTGGAAGTGATGAGTGCAATCTATTTTTTGGAACTCACAAACTGTATTGTTTAGTCTCTACTCTATCAACTCCCCCCCCATGCTAGTACTGGGGAAGCGATAGATAAGTTGCATTTATTGATAGGAATAAAAATACCGGAAATGGTGGGAATCAAATGATCGACATTTGTTTTCTATTGGTTCCTCGGTTGTTTGTAATTTGTGTGTCAACTGAAAATATGTGTGCACATATTTTCAATATTTTTAGGATAGATCACATTACAAGCTTTTCTTGGTAGCTTTGGGAAGGATAGCTTGCTTTTGTAATTGAAAATACAAAGAAAACAAATACAGGGTATGGAAAACAAATATGGTACATCGATTTGTTTTTCAACACTTATTACTGACTTGGTCTACCAAAAATGTATCTACATTATAACACTTGCGATGTATATTTTTATTACCTTGTTCAATATATGTTATGGACGAAATTGGATTTTTTTATCTTTATTTTTTAAGATTAGAAAACTAGAATAAAAAAAAATAGGATCGATTGCAATAGGTTGCTTCGCAACCCAAAAATTCCCCAGGGGCTATGTTTTCAAAAATGGCCTACCTTGGTCTGTCGTTGTTTAGAAACCCGAAACCGTGAAATTCTCAAGGTTCACATAACGCGATCACGGTCGAATTCAACAACTGCTGTACGCATATCCGAACTTCCGCATCCTCTCTTTTTGTAGAGAGGGTCTTCGCTAGCCCTTTTCCTAAGCTGTTAGACGAGGGGGGGTGGGGATGGCTCTTTCTGATCTCCTAAACTAAGTGAAAATACTAACTCGAACGTATCGGACGGCCCAAAGCTCAAGTGAGGGAGGGAAATCAAAAAGGAGGGAAAGGGGGAAATGAAATCAAGGGGAAAAGGGGAGGGAATCAACACCAAAAAGAGTGGGGAAGCAAAACGGAAGGGGAACGGGGATCGAAACGCAGGTGAGGAGGGGATCGAAATCGAGGGGAAGGGTGGACGTCAGTGAGGGGAGACAGAGCCTCGCAATTGGCCAATGAGCACCGTGCGTGGGAGCGACTTCGCTCGCTTGCAGCATCATGGAATTGACTTCAACCGGCATGAAAAATCTGGGCTGTTAATTACGCGAATCCATCGACGATTGATAAATATCGAAACGATCGCAATTGTTCATGACCGTCAACACGTGTTGGACTTTTAGTTATAACGCACAGGCAACTTGTAGAAATCCCCTCAAAAGGAACAACGGCTGTTAGAGGCAAGGTTTTTGTCCTGCTAAGGCGTTATCACTAGTACCCAAATAAGGAGTATGTATATGTACAAACTCCACTTCTCTACTGGGTTGCCAAATTCTCAGGGTTTGTGGGGAGTATGGGTGTAAAGTTGATGTCTTAGCCAAATTATATGGGTTGTGGGAGTGTGCGAGGGGGAATGTCTAAATGAGGACTTCGCCAATAGTTTTTTGTTGAAGAGGGTGATGTCTCTGACTATTAGGACAACCGATTTTTTTTACGTTGTTGGGTGTATGGGGCAATTTTTTTGTAGGTTGCTGGGTGTGTGGGGCGAGTGTTTGTACGAGTTCTTGGAAGCTTTTTATAGGTTGCTATGTGTGTGGGGGGAGTGTCTGTACAATTGGACTTAGCCGACTTTTGTATGTAGGTTGCTGGGTGTGTGGGGGAAATGTCTTTGGCGATTGGGGACTTAGCCGAAATAGCAGGATTGTGGGCAGTTCGGTACAATTTGTCTGTATCAGGGTCGGTATGCATCGTTAAGCCCTGTAAACTCAGTATCCACAAAACACGGTCCTTGAAATTTTCAGTCTTAGAAAACTTACATCCTTGAAGGGTTAAGTGTTCAGAATTTGATCACCCTGAAAATTAAGGGTTGGTCGGAAAACATACCCAGTAAAATCAGGGAATCATTATAAAATACCCCAATAACGTCAGCCCTGCCCACAACCCCCCGAGCAGGGAGGCCTGTAGCCCTTCCCCGAGGATCTCAAGGGAAACCCCAACGGGTCTCTCGACAGAGATCGAGGGCCAACCCTCACATGCTGCACAGATTTGCCTATTTCGGGAGCCGTTCTTTTACGAGAGGCTGATTCAATTTGAACAAATGCATTTCTCATTCTGATGATACACCCCAAGAATACGCCCTTAGTCTCTTCCAACGATCTCTGGGCTGCACGCAACCCAACAATTGATACGCTGTACACGTCAATATGATAGGTGACGAATAAGCCTCATTTTACCTAAGCCCCATTTTGTGACATCCGTGTAGCTATCACATATCGCTCACGAACTGTTGGGAAATGGAACCTTAGGGTGCTGACATAACACAATCCCAATGGGAGGAAGTACAGGCAAGCACATCTCATAGTAATAAGTTCACTAGAATCGAGGGTACAGGGTAGTTTTGTGCTAGTGTTATACTCTCTATGAGCATTCAACTATATAGCCTATAATAACATATGCATATATGTTTGACACACCCCCTAGGCTAGATAAGGGGCAGTGCCTGACAAGAGACACGCAAATCAGGGTGGCACTACTAGTCCAACCTCTAAGATAAGGATCTGAAAACCAATCAGAAGGGTACAAACTAGGCAAGAGCAAACCAGGGCGGCGCTACTAGTCCGGCCACTGGAAGAGAAGCCACAAGGCCAGTCAGAAGTATATATAAAAAGAGTAGAACACAATCAAGGTCCCAGCAAGTGAGGAGCTACAGGAACTAGACCAAGCTGCACACAGTGCCGCTGAAGATCTTTAGCCGCAAGCGCCTTTGTAAAGACATCAACTATGTCGGCACCGGATGCCAAGTGTACTATGCGGGCCTGGCGGCGCTGCCGTAACTCGCGCATGAGGAAGTACCAAAGCTGGATGTGCTTCGCTCTGCCCTCGAGTCGAGGCTCCTGACACAGGAGGATCATGGCCCTCTTGTCAGCGTACAGGACCGGGGCAGAGCTAGGCTACTCACCTAAGTCTGTGAGCAAGAAAGTCAGCCAGCAGAGCTCCTGTGCCGCCATGGCACTAGCATCGATCTCAGCCTCACTGCTATACTGGGCAACAAACGACGAGCAGGTGGACCTCTACGAGATGACGCTTGCAGCAAGGCTAACGCAGTAGCCTTCAGAGGACCTGAGCTTCTCAGCGTCGTCCGCCCACAAAGCGTCTGTGTGCCCGGTAAGGACCACCGGCCTGCGTCCTCCTAGCACTAGCCCCATGCTCGATGTACTTGCAGATAATGCAAAACCCTCTTAGCGGTCGACCAGTGATGTGGTCCATGTCTGCCTATCACCACGAAGCGAGCCAGGATGCTGAGAGGATATGCGAGATCTGGACGAGTACAAGTCATCAGGTACATGAAGCAACCCATGAGCTCTGCATGAGGGCTGGTAGGCTCTACACAATCCTCAGGGACTTGAGTCGAGAACCTATGATCTACTGGCAAAGGAGTGGGTTGTGCGGAGGAGAACTGAAGACCGAACCTCTGAAGGACCTGGCGCACAAAGTGTGACTGTGTGAGAGTGATGGGTGTGCGCGGCTCTGTCCTTGGAGATCGGCAGGCCAAGGTAGCGACGCAGCTCTCCTAGGTCAGTGCAGGTGTGTCTCCTCAGCAGCTCAGCCTTCACAGAGGCCAGTGTTTCTCTGTCTACAGTAGCGAAGACCAGGTCGTCTACGTAGACAAGGATGTAGAACGTGGTCTGACAAGAACGAACGAAGAGAGAAGGGAATGTAGAGGATGGGAAGAACTGCAGGTCAGCTAACGTAGCACGCAACGTGTTGTGCCACGACCAAGCCATAAACCGGACGCCAGAGAAGCTACTCGGTCTCACGGGCGAAGGCGCCGGTGAAGCCTGGCGGACGGCACAGGTAGACCTGCTCGTGCAGACTGCCGTGAAGGAACACTGTAGAGGAGTCGAGGGAGTGCAGCTTGTAGTCGTGTTGTGCTGCTACGCGTAGCAGCGCCCAAAGAGTGGTCATCAATACCCTCGCACTGACTGAAGCCTCTGGCCACGTAGCGAGTCTTGAACATAGGCGGCTCTCCGGGAGGGCGCTTCACCTTGAAGAGCCACCGACCATCGACTACATTCACCCAGGTGGGGGAACTGCGTCGACGTAGGTGCTGGTGGATCTCCAAGATGCCATCTTCGCGTCCATGGCAGCTATCCAATGAGAGGCCCAGGGTCCCAAGGTCACCTCAGCGTAAGTGCGAGGGGTCGGGATGTCAAGGGCGTCTGGGTCACCCTCAGGGAATAGCAGCATGGAGCAGAGATGAGGAACAGCCTCGGAAAGGATAGCTAGCTCGTAATGCATGTCCTCTCGGTCATCACTACCAAGGGCAGGTGCACCCCTGATGGACGAAGGACGGGCAGGGTCAGAGACTAGAGCTGTGGCGTAGTCAAGGCAGTGGGTAAAGGCAAACTCAGCGACAGCAGCGACAAGTGCATCAAGATTGGAGACACGAACAGACGGGTCGGTAACAAGAGAGGCGAGAACACGAGGAACCAGCAGACTAGCGTTACGGAGGAAGTTAGAGAGAGGAGGCGGAGAAACTACAAGCGATGGCTGAGGAGGCGACGGTACAAGAGGAGCAAGAGACGTGTGAGAGCGGAGCAACATAGTGTGAGAGCGCTGGACAAGAGAAACAAGACGAACACGAGAGGCGCTGTGAGACCACCAGCGGGAAGGTGGGGTCAGGTCAGGAAACAAGGGAGGAGACACAGTAGGAGAACAAGGGAGGAAACGATTCGGGGACGTATCTGGCGCATGAAACAGAGGGCCGTGGACAGGCCGGGGAGGTGCAGGTGGACGGTCGGGGGAGGGAAGCCCCAAGAGGCGAAGGGCGGACACCAGCAACGACTGCTGCTTCTACTCCACGCCGACACCATAAACTTTAGCCGCACCATGGCTACCTCCAATACAAGAACCCTATCCAGCACTAGGAACGCCGGGACATGCCACGACAGTACCCCCATGACTAGCACCCCTAGAATCAGCACCCCCAGAACGAGAACCCTCTCCAGCACCAATGCCACCCCCAGGACTGTTGGGACAAGCCACGACAGTACCCCCAGGACTAGCACCCTCCTCAATGCCCGCACCCACAGAGCTCACCGACCTTTGCGACGGCGGCAGCTGCGGCTGATGTGGCAGCTGTGACAGCGGCGATGATAGCTGCAACTGCGGTGGTGATGGCGGCGGCTGCTGCGCCAGCGGAGGAGCAGATACTAGGGCAGAGACAAACGGTGAAACCAGAGCCGCATGGCCCCTAGAGTCAGCCGACTCCTCTACCAGGACAACCGTCGGGAGGGGAGTGACGTGAGATACACCAGACGGGGCAGGATGGGGAGGGAGAGGAGCAGGGGCTACCGGGGGAGTGCGAACCAGAACGGGGGCGGGGTAACCAGGAGACCTTGGTGGGTAAAGCGGGTGTAGAAGGAGACGGACTCATCAAAAGTGACGTCACGAGAGTGAAACAAACAGTGAAACGACGGGTGGTTTAAGTGTCTGCTAGACGTGTCTAGGGGGAAGAGAAGGAAAACACAAGGGACAATACGGGTAGTGAGCTTGTCCGTGCCAGAGGCACAAACGTGTGCGCGGCTACCCCAGACGCGAAACGCAGACGGGTCACCAGGGGACCCGGTCCAGAGGAGGGTCGGCGAAACCTTTAACCGCTGGGAGTGTGGCCGCTGGGAGTGTGGCCACTGGTTAAACTGGTGAGCAGCGTAGCGAACAGTGAACGGCCACAGAAAATGAGGTGCACCGGCATGGATCATGGAGGTACGAACCACCTCCATGACCAAACCAATGCGTCGCTCAGCGACCCCATTTTGCTGCGGGGAGCATGGCAAGGTGTACGACTGGGTGATGCCCTCCGCACGACAGAACTGGCCAAGCCGACTGGAGGCGAACTCGCCGCCACGGTCGGAGTGAAGACGCAACACAGGGAGGCCACGGTGGACTCACGCAGCTACGACCCATGGGATAAGAGCGCCAGGCACGTCGGCCTTCCGCTTTAGGGGAAGCACGGTGGTGTAGCGCGTGTAGTCGTGGACAAGCACTAGAAAGTAGCGCTCTCGATGCGACCCGGGGACAAGGGCTGGGCCCCAGACGTCCAGGTGCAAGGTTTGGAGTGGCGTAGTGGTAGGGGGAAGCAAGGAGGAGTGAGGAGCACGGCGCAGCTGGCCCTCAACGCAAGGCGTGCATGGGGGTGCAGACGTGGGTGGGAGAGCAGGGAGCGACGCAAGGAGACCTAAGACAAGTCCGTGCTGGGACATGTAACGCAGACGTGGGAGTGCAAGGTGACCTAAACGGTGGTGCCACAGCAGCGACGGGTGGGTGAGCGACCGACATGAGCAAGCCGCAGCGACCTGGATAGACGCAGGCACCTGGGGGGACGCCCTCACCAGGGGGACGCAATGTCAAGCTTGAACAAGCCAGACACCTGGTGAACGTGGTGAGGGCAGCACCTGTGGCAGCCTCGATACAGACAGCGTACCACTCGTGACCAGGAAACATAGTGGTGAGGCCAAGGTCCTGAAGACAGCCGACACCAACTACAGTGGCGGAAAAAAATGCTCGGATGTTTAGCAATTCGAAACTTATCGCTATGCCACACATGCTTCGAATATAGTAACACCAGATTTTTCCTATCATGTTACAAGGTTGTCGAGTTATGTTTCAACCGTATCCTGCTTGGCACGATTGTGACACAACCAAAAAGCGGGGTTGAGATTTACTCCTCGGCAGTCGATCCGGACAGTTCATACCGAGCAACATACTAGATCTATTTTCGCTCGTCATTTAGGGTACACATCGTCTCGCGCAACAGTTGCTAGTCTAGGAGTTAGTCCTGAAGCGAACCTACGACCGCATCACGATGAAGCCGGTAGATGACAAGAAGCGCGCTCGAATCATAAGCATGTTGTGCAATGGGCATTCGACTAGGAAAATAGCCAAAGTACTTGGCATAGGCAAGAGCACCGTGCATGATTACGGTCTGAAGGTGATTGCCGAGACTAGTCGCGATGAGGTTCAACCCACGATGCCCACGGCCAGCCGCCCACGCTTAATCACAACCCGCCTCCAGCGCGGAATAGTTCGAGCGATTACCAGTGGGGAGGTGAAAAGAAATGTAGATGCCGCAAAGATGTTAGAGGAGAAGCACGCTCTGGCTGTAGACTCGAAGACCGTCAGGAACTCGTTATGATCCGCGGGCTTGATCGCTGTGCAGCAGCCCAAGAAACCCAGGCTCTCACCGAAAAACATACCTGATCGGCTCAATTTCGCGAGGTCGCATGCCGAGTGGATGATGGAGGACTGGAAGCACGTGATTTGGTCTGATGAGACTAAGATAAACCGTTTCTGCCCCGACGGATGTGCGTACGCCTGGATTCGCGAGGGCACCAACCTCCAGAGCCATCAAATCCAACAGACAGTTAAACATGGGGGCGGATCTGTGATGGTGTGGGGTTGCATGACGTATGAGGGGGTGGGGTTCGTGTGCAAGATAGATGGACGGATGGATGGGCCGCTGTATCGCATCATCTTGCAAGATGAGCTCTCACAGACCATCGACTTTTTCAAGCTCCCCCCCTTAGAGAGGTCATTTTCCAGCACGAAAATGATCCCAAGCACAAGTCCTGTCTGGTGCAAGACTGGCTTGGGGAGCAGGAGTATGCGGTGCTGGAATGGCCCTCGTCCTCCCCGGACCTTAACCCGATAGAGCACCTGTGGGCACACTTGAAAAGGGAGCTGGCGAACTACGAAAAACCACCTAGTGGAATGTTGGAACTGTGGGAGAGGGTACATGAGGAATGGGACAAGATACCGGTGGAGGTGTGCTCAAACCTCATCGACAGTATGCCGAGGAGGATCAAGGCAGTGATTCGCGCAAAGGGACGCTGGACAAGGTATTAGTTTTTCTTGTTTCTAGTTTGCTGCCTGTCCTCGATACAAATTGTTCGGATGTGCTCTTATGAAATGCTTAGGTGTTTAAGGACCATGTACTATACTACTCTGGTTTTTGGAGACTTGAATGAGTGTAACTGATCTTCTCAACGCGTATGCACACCATAAATTAAGGCTTAATGTTTACGACGCTGCACTCATCAAAATGCAAAAAAAAGACTAAACATCCGGACAACTGTTTCCGTCACTGTAGGTTCCTTGAGAACGAGGAGATCTGAAAGCTTGTAAGGGAGCCCGAGGGAATTGCCGGACAGGGAAGGATAGTGGAGCTTGGTGCAACTACTGGACCTGAGGAGGGGTCAGCAAGCGCGACAGCGGCAGGGTCAGCAAGCAGTGTAAGCGCAGTGTGGTCGCGGAAGAAGTAGGCAGATGCACCAGAGTCAAGGCTAAACAAGGCAGGAGGTCCTATGCCTAACGCAGCAGGGGAGCTTAGACTACACATAGTGGACACTCCTATACTAGGCAACATAGGGTAATAAGGTCCAGCCACAGTAGAGTCATCAACAAACATGGCATGCAAAGCAGAGCAAATCTGATCCCACACACAGACACACACACACACACACACACACACAGACACACACACACACACACATACACACACACACACACACACACACAGATATACCTAAGTGTTGTACCCTCTAAGAGGCGACCCTATACAGTCTATACAAACATGACAAATACACATGTTTGACACACCCCCTAGACTGCATAGGGGAATGGTCTAAACAAGCAGCTCAGGGTGGCACTACTAGTCCAACCTCTGAGACAAGGGTCTGAGAGACCAGTCAGAAGGAGTACAGACAAGGCAAGAACAAGAGCAGGGCGGCACTACTACTCCAGCCACTAGGAGAGGACAGAAGTCCAGTCTGAGTATACATATAAAGGACAGTACAAAGTCAAGGTCCTAGCAAGTGAGAGGCTACAGGAACTAGACCAAGCTGTACACAGTGCCGCTGATGATCTTTAGGCGCAAGCGCCTTCGTAAAGATATCAGCCGTGTTGGCACCTGAGGCCAAGTGTACTACGCGAGCCTGACGTCGCTGCTGTAGCTCACGCAGGAGGAAGTACCGCAGCTGAATGTGCTTTGCTCTGCCCTCGAGTCGAGGCTCCTGACACAGGAGGATCATGGCCCTGTTCTCAGCGAACAGGACCGGGGCAGAGCTAGGCCGCTCACCTAAGTCAGTGAGCAAGAAGGTCAGCCAGCGGAGCTCCTGTGCCGCCATGGCACCAGCGTAGATCTCAGCCTCACAGCTGGACTGGGCAACAGACGAGGAGCGGGTAGCTCTCCACGAGACGGCACCTGAGCCAAGGCTGAAGCAGTAGCCCTGGGTGGACCTGAGTGTCTCAGCGTCGTCTGCCCACGAGGCGTCTGTGTGTCCAGTAAGGACTACTGGCCTGCGTCCTCCTAGCACTAACCCCATGCTCGATGTACTAGCAAGATAACGCAGAACCCTCTTAGCGGCAGACCAGTGCTGCGGTCGGTGTCTGCCTGTGGCCACAAAGCGAGCCAGGATGCTGAGAGGGTATGCGAGATCTGGGCGAGTGCAAGTCATCAGGTACATGAGGCAACCCACCAGCTCTGCATAGGGGCCGCTGGGCTCTACCAACTCCTCAGACACTGGAGCGGAGAGTCTGTGGTCTACAGGCAGAGGGGTGGGCTGTGCAGAGGAGAACTGAAGGCTGAACCTCTGAAGGACCTGGCGCACCAAGTGTGACTGAGTCAGGGTGATGGTGCGTGCAGCTCTGTCCCTGGAGATCTGCAAGCCAAGGTAATGGCGCAGTTCTCCAAGGTCAGTGCACGTGTGTCTCTTCAGCAGCTCTGCCTTCACGGAGGCCAGTGCGTCCCTGTCTGCTGTGGCAAAGACCAGGTCGTCGACGTAAACAAGGATGTAGAACGGAGTCTGGCCAGCACGAACGAAGAGTGAGGGGTCTGCGGAAGACGGAAAGAACTGCAGGTCAGCAAGCGTAGCACGGAGAGTGTCGTGCCACTCACGGGGAGCCTGGCGCAGGCCGTAGACGGGGCGCCGCAGGAGCCACTGGGTCGCAGGAGGGAAGGTGCCAGTGAAGCCCTGAGGGCGACGCAGGTAGACCTGCTCGTGTAGGCTGCCCTGAAGGAAGGCAGTGGAGAAGTCGAGGGAGTGAAGCTCGTAGTCACGCTGAGCAGCTAGGTGTAACAGAACCCGAAGAGTAGTCATCTTCGGGGTCGGAGCGAAGGTCTGGAAGAAGTCCACCCCCTCGCGCTGACTGAAGCCTCTAGCCACATAGCGCGCCTTGAAGACAGGCGGCTCTCCAGGAGTGCGCTTCACCTTGAAGAGCCAGCGGCCATCGACTACGTTCACCCCAGGTGGGGGAACTGCGTCGACGAAGGTGCCGGTGGATCTCCAAGATGCCATCTCCTGCTCCATGGCAGCTATCCACTACGAGGCCCAGGGTCCCGAAGTCGCCTCAGCGTAAGTGCGAGGGGTGGGGATGTCGAAAGCGTCTGGGTCACCCTCAGGGACTAGCAGCATGGAACAGAGATGGGGAGCAGCCTCGGAGAGGAAAGCAAGCTCGAACTGGCGGTCCTCCCAGACGTCACTGCCAAGGGCAGGAGCACCCCCGACAGACGGAGGACAGGCAGGGTCAGAGACCAGAGCGGAGGCGTAGTCAAGGCGGCGGGTAGAGGCGAAGTCAGCGACAGCAGCGACAAGAGCGGCAAGGCACGAGGCCGGAACAGACGGGTCGGTAACGAGAGAGGCAAGGACCCGAGGAACAAGGGGACGAGCGGCACGAAGGTAGTCAGACAGCGGGGGGGGTGCAACAACAAGGGAGGACAGAGGAGGCGACGGGAGAACGGGAGGACGAGACGCGTGGGAACGAAGCAACATAGGGTGGGAGCGCAAGACAGGCGAGGCAGGACGAGCACGGGAGGGACGGTGAGACCAGACGTGCGACAGAGGAGTCGGGTCAGGAGACAGAGGAGGGGACACAGGAGGGGAACGAGGGGGGAGACGGGCTGGGGTCGAGTCCGGCGGAGGGAAAACAGGGCCGTAGACAGGAAGAGGAGGAGACGGTCGGGGAGGAACCGATGCAGGGTCGGGGGACGGAAGGCCGAGCAGGCGAAGGGCTGACACCGGCGGGGACTGCTGCTGTGGCGGCACAACGGCGACACCTGGACCGCAAGCTGCTCCTTGGCTACCACCGGCACTCTCCACACCAGCACCCCCAGAGGGGCCACCCCCAGGGCGACCGGGACGAGCACCCCCAGAGTCAACGAACGGGTGCTGCGACGGCGGCGGCGGCGGCGGCGGCAGCGACAACGACGGCTGCAGCGGCTGCAGAGGCGGTGGAGGAGGGGAGTGGGGAGGGGACGCCAGGGGAGGGGTGGCCGGCAAGGACTGAACAGGAGGGCCACCAGAGTCAGAAGACTCCTCAACCGGGTCCGCCGACGGAAGGGGGGTGACGTGGGACACACCAGAGGGGCGGGACGGGGAGGAGGAGGAGGAGGGCAGGGACTACCGGGAAGGAGTGACCAGGAACAGGGGGGGGGTAACCGGGGGACCACGGTGGGGGAAGCGACGGTAGTAGGAGACGGACTCGTCAAAGGTGACGTCACGAGAGTGAAAG
>BQMB01000830.1:0-116626 GCA_027943415.1 Closterium sp. NIES-67 | reverse complement strand
CCACATTGCTGAATCCCAACAACCTTCCTTAATCACCCCTACATTGCTGAATTCTGAATATCTTGCTGAATCATCCCTCCCTTTCTTCATCACCCTACCTTGCCTAATCACCCCTACCTTGCTTAATCACCCCTACCTTGCTTCATCACCCCGACCTTGCTGAATCCCCACCCTTTTGCTGATTTCCCTCTACCTTGCTAAATCACCCCTGTCTTGATTAATCATCCGTACAATTTTTCATCATCCCTACCTTGCTGAATCCCCACCACCTTGCTGAATCATTCCTACCTCGCTTAATTACGCCTACCTTGCTGAATACCCATTACCTTGCTGTATTCCCCCTACCTTGGATAAGGACTCCTACCTTGCTAAGTCTCCCATACCTTGATTAAAAACCCTACCTAGCATTAATCAGTCCCATGACTAAACACTTGAGCGTTGCCCAACAAAACCTCAACTTTTCATTTTGCTTTTCAGATACAAAGCAACTTCTAAGCCCTTGTTTTGCATGAACAATTAGTGCATGGGCTCAAGATAATCGTGGCTTGTGCTCAGATCCAAAACCTAAGTGTGCAAAAAGTAATGGTATTGTATGTGTTCCTTTTTCCAGTACTTGAGCATTTTCCTACGACACCTCAACTTGGTCATCTTGCTATTGAGCATGCTCAAACATCTTGCTTTTTGCATGCATGGTTAGTGTATGGGCTCAAGAGCATGCTGGCCTGTGCTCGGATGCAAAACCCAGGTGTGTGGGAAGTTATGGTATAGTATCTCAAGCGTTTTCGCATGTCCAAGTTCTTGAGTGGTACTTCACCCAACAACAACCTGATTTTTCATTTAGGATCTTGTTCACTAAAACTCTTTCCCTCTGCATACATAGCTAGTGTATGGACTCAAGAGCATCATGGCTTGTGCTCAGATCCAAAATCCAAGTGGTTGGGAAGTTCTAGTATGTCAACTATTGTCCCATGACTAAACACTTGAGCATTGCCCAAAAAAACCTCATCCTTTCATTTTTGTTTTTTTCAGCTACAAAGCAATTTCTAAGCCCTTGTTTTGTGCATGAACAGTTAGTGCATGAGCTCAAGATAATCGTGGCTTGTGCTCATATCCAAAACCTAAGTGTGCAAAAAGTAATGGTATTGTATGTGTTCCTTTTTCCAGTACTTGAGCATTTTCCTACAAGACAGTACCTTGGTTATCTTGCTATTGAGCGTGCTCAAACATCTTGCTTTTTGCATGCATGGTTAGTGTATGGGCTAAAGAGCATGCTGGCCTGTGCTCGGATGCAAAACCCAGGTGTGTGGGAAGTTATGGTATCTCAAGCGTTTTCGCATGTCCAAGTTCTTGAGTGGTACCCCACCAAACAACAACCTGTTTTTTCATTTAGGATCTTATTCACGAAAACTCCTTCCCTTTGCATACATAGCTAGTGTATGGCCTCAAGAGCATCATGGCTTGTGCTCAGATCCAAAATCCAAGTGGTTGGAAAGTTATAGTATGTCAACTATTGTCCCATGACTAAACACTTGAGCATTGCCACCCCCCGAGAATGGCGTGCAAGTGGCTTGCCACCCACCGAGAGTGGCGGGCGATGGCTTTGCCACCCCCCAGAATGATGTGCTTGTGGTTTGCCACCCCTCGAGAGTGGCCTGCGAGTGGCTTGCAACCCCCAAAGTGGAGTGCGAGTGGTTTGCCACCCCTGGAGAGTGGAGTGCGAGTGGTTTGCCACCACCCAGAGTGGCCTGCGAGTGGTTTACAACCCCCAAGAGTGGCGTGGAAGCAATTTGCCACCCCTCAGAGTGGCATGCGAGTGGTTTTCTACCCTCCGAAGTGGAGTGCGAGTGGTTTGCTACCCCTCGAAGTCGCGTGCGAGTGGTTTGCCACCCATTGAGAGTGGCATACGAATGGCTTGCCACCCCCCTGAGTGGCTAAGGAGAGGTTTGCCACCCCCCCGAGTGGAGTGCAAGTGGTTTGCCACCCCCTAGGAGTGGCGTGTGAGTAATTTGCCACCCCTCGAGAGTGGCGTGCAAATGGTTTGCCACCCTGCGAGAGTGGAGTGCGAGTGATTTGCCATACCCTAGCGTGGCGTGCAAATGGTTTGCCACCCCCCAAGTGTGGCATGCAAGTGGTTTGCCACCCCCCACTGTGGCGTGCGAGTGGTTTGCCACCCCTCGAGAGTGGAGTGCGAGTGTTTTGCCACCCCCAAGAGTGGCGTGCAAGTGGTTTGCCACCCCCTGAGAGTGGCGTGCAAATGGATGGCCACCCCCCGAGAGTGGCGTGCGAATGGTTTGCCCCCCCCGCTAGAGCGGCTTGGGAGTGGTTTGCCACCCACCCACCCGAGTGGCATGCGAGTGGTTTGGCACCTCCCGAGATGAGTGGTGTGCGAGTTGCTTGCCACCCCCAAGAGTGACGTGCGTGTGGGCTGCCACACTCTGAGAGTGTCGTGCAAATGGTTTGGCACCCCCCGAGAGTGGAGTGCGAGTGGTTTGCCACCCCCTAGAGTGGAGGGCGAGTGGTTTGCCACCCCTCGAGTGTGGCGGGTGAGAGGTTTGCCATCCCCCTGAGAAAGGAGTGCGAGTGGTTTTCCACCCCCCAAGAATGGCGTACGAGTGGATTGCCACCCCACAAGGTGGTAGGCGAGTGGTTTTCCACCCCCCGAGAGTGGCGTGCGAGTGGTTTGCCACCCCACCAGAGTGGCATGCGAGTGGTTTGCCACCCCGCAAAGGGGAGTGTGAGTTGTTTGCCACCCCCCGAAGCGGCGTGCGAGTGGTTTGGCACCCACTGAGAGTGGCATGCGAATCGTTTGCGAACCCCCTTAGTGGCTTGGGAGTGGTTTGCTACCCCCCCGAGTGGCGTGAAAGTGGTTTGCCACCCCCCGAGAGTGGCGTGCGTATGGTTTGCCACCCCCAAGGTGGCGTGCGTCTGGATTGCCACCCCCCCGAGAATCGCGTAGGAATGGTTTGCCACCCTTCGAGAGTGGATTGCGAGTGGTTTGCCACCCCTTGAGTGTGGCGTGCGAGAGGTTTGCCACCCCCAAAGCGTGACGTGCGAGTGGTTTGCCAACCCCCTAGAGTTGCGTACGAGTGGTTTGCCACCCCCCAGAATGTAGTGTGAGTTGCTTGCCACCCCTCGAGTGTGGCGTGCGTGAGGTTTGCTTTCCCCGAGAGTGGCGTGCGAGTGGTTTGCCACCCCCTGAGAATGGCGTGCGAGTGTTTTGCCACCCCCCAGAGTGACGTGCGTGTGGGTTGCCACCCCCTGAGAGTGGCGTACGAATGGTTTGCCACCCCCTTGAGTGGCATGCGAGTGGATAGCCACCCCCGAAGTGGAGTGCGAGTTGTTTGCCACCCTCTGAAGTGGCGTGCAAGTGGTTTGCTACCCCCTAAGTGGCTTTGGAGTGGGTTGCCACACTCCGTGTGGCGCGCGAGTGGTTTGCCACCCCCTCGAGTGGCCTGCGAGTTGTTTGCCACCGCGTAGGAGTGGCGTGCGAGTGATTTGCCACCCCCCAGTATGACGTGCGAGTGGTTTGCCACGCCTCGAGAGTGGCGTGTGAATGGTTTGCCACCCCGCAGGAGTGGAGTGCGAATGGTTTGCCACCCCGCGAGAGTGGAGTGCGAGTAATTTGCCACCCCCTGAGTGGCGTGCGAGTGGTTTGCCACCCCCCGAGTGGCGTGCGAGTGGTTTTCCACCCCCCAAGAGTGGCGTGGGAGTGGTTTGCCACCCCCCATGAGTGGCGTGCGAGTGGTTTTCCACCCCCCAAGAGTGGCGTGGGAGTGGTTTGCCACCCCCCATGAGTGGCGTGCGAGTGGTTTGCCACCCCCCGAGAGTGGCGTGCCAATGGTTTGCCCCCCCACAGAGTGGCTTGGGAGTGGTTTGCCACCCCCCTAGTGGTGTGCGAGTGGTTTGCCAGCAAGGTGGTGGGGATTCAGCAAGGTAGGGATGATTATGAATTGTAGGGATGATTAATCAAGATAGGGGTCATCAAGCAAGGTAGAGGGAATTCAGCAAGGTAGGGGTGATGAAGCAAGGTAGAGATGATTTAGCAAGGTAGGGGTGATTAAAAGAGGTAGGCGATATTCAGCAAGATAGGGGGGATTCAGCAGTGTAGCGGATCCTCTGTAAGTTAGGGATGATGAATCAAGGTAGGGGTGTTTAAACCAGGAAGAGGAAATTCAGCATGGGGTGGGAATTCAGAAAGGTAGGGAAGATTTAGGAAGGTAGGAAGGATTTAGCAAGGTAGGGGTGATTAAGAAATGGGAGGGATGATTCAGCAAGAAAGGGACAATTCTGCAAGTTGGGATGATTAATCTAGGTAGGGAGAATTCAGCAAGGTAGGGGTGATAAAGGAAGCGGGGATTCAACAAGATGGGGAGATTCACCAAGGTTGTGGGGATTTTGCTAGGTAGGGTTGATTCAACATGGAAGGGGGGATTCAGCATGGTAGAGGGGATTTGAGAACGGTAGGGGTGATTACGCAAGGCAGGGGTGATCAATGAAGGTAGGGGTGATTTAAGCAAGGTAGGGGTGATTTTTACAAGGTAGGGGTGATTAAGCAAGGTAGTGAAAATTCAGCAAGGTAGGGGAGATTCAATGAGATAGGGAAAATTCATCAAGGTAGGGGTGATTAAGAAAGGGAGGGATGATTAAGAAAGGGAGGGATGATTCAGCAAGATAGGGAGAATTCAGCAAGGAGGGGGGACTCATCAATGTAGGGTTGATTCAACAAGGAAGGGGGGGATTCAGCAAGGTAAGGAGGGATTCAGCAAGATACGGGTGATTATGCAAGGTAGGGGTGACTAAGCAAGGTAATGGAAATTCAGCAAGGTATGGGGGATTGAGCAAGAGAGGGGGAATTCAGAAAGGTAGGGGTGATTAATGCTAGGAAGGGGTTATTAAACAAGGTATGGGAGACTAAGCAAGATAGGATTTCTTCAACAGGGTAAGGGGAATTCAGTAAAGTAGTGGGAATTCAGCAAGGTAGGCGTACACAAGCAAGGTAGGGATGTTTCTGCAAGGTAGGGGGGATTCAGCAACGTAGGGATGATTAAGCTCATACGGATGAGTTATCAAGGTAGGGGTGATCAAGAAATCTAGAGGGAATACAGCAATGGAACAAAAGTACAGCAACGTAGGGGTGACTAAACAAGGTAGTGGGAATTCAGCAAGATAGGGGTGATTAAGCAATGAAGGGGTGATGAAGCAAGGTAGAGGGAATTCAGCAAAGGGGTGGAAATTTTGCAAGGTAGGGGTGATTAAGCAAGGTAGGGGTGATTATGCAAGGAAGGGATGATTCAGCAAGGTAGGGATGATTAGGCGAGGTAGGGATGATTCAGCAAGATATGGAGAATTCAGCAAGGTACGGTTGATTCAACAAGGAAGGGGGGATTGGCAAGGTATGGTTGATTAAGCAAGGTAGGGGTGATTAATAAGAGAAGGGGTTATTATGCAAGGTAGGGGTGATTAATAAGAGAAGGGGTTATTATGCAAGGTAGGGGTGCTTAAGCAAGGAAGGGGGAATTTAGCAAGCTAGTGTTAATTAAGCAAGGTAGGGGTGATTTAGCAAGATATGGGGATTTTTGCAGATTTTGGGTGATTAAGCAATGTAGGGGTGACTAATCAAGATAGGGGTCATTAAGCAAGGTAGGGATTTTTTGATAAAGGTGGAGGTGATTAATCAAGGAGAAGGGAATTCAGCAAGGGGGTAAAAAATCAGCAATGTATAGGTGATTAAGCAAGGAAGGGGTGATTAATCAAGGTATGGGAGACCAAGCAAGGTAGGAATGCATATCCAAGGTAGGGGGAATACAGCAAGGTAGAGGGAATTCAGCAAAAGGGTGGGAATTCCGCAAGGTAGGGGTGATGACGCAAGGTAGAGATGATTTAGCAAGGTAGGGGTGATTTAGCAAGGTAGGGCTGATAAAGAAAGCGAGGGATGATTGAGCAAGATGGCGAGAATTCAGCAAGGTAGGGGTGATTAGGGGAGTTAGCGGGGATTCAGCATAATAGGGAGAATTCAGCAAGTTAGGGGGGATTCAGCATAGGAGTGGTTCGCCACCGCCCGAAGGTGGCGTGAGAGTGGTTTGCCACCCCCAGATTTGCCTGCGAGTGGTTTGCCACCAACCCAGTTGGCGTGCGAATGGTTAAGGACCCCCGGAGTTGGTGTGCGAATGGTTTGCCACACCCCTGAGTGGTGTGCGAGTGGTTTGCCAACCCCCAGAGTGGCGTGCGAGTGGTTTGCCACTCCCCAATAGTGGCTTGCGAGTGGTTTGCCAACCCCAAGAACGGAGTGTGAGTGGTTTGCCACCCCCTGAGTGGTGTGCGAGTGGTTTGCCATCTCTCCAAGAGTGGCGTGCGAGTAGTTTGTCACCCACCAGAGTGGCGTACAAGTGGTTTGCCACCCCCAACAGTGGCATGCGAGTGGTTTGCCACCCCCCGAGAGTGGCGTGCGAGTGGTTTGCCACCCCCTACAGTGGCGTGCGAGTGGTTTGCCACCTCCCGACAGGGGTGCTAATGGTTTCCGACCCCTGCAAGTGGCGTGCACGTGGTTTGTTTCCCCCCTGCGCGGCGTACGAGTGGTTTTGTCACCACCCAAAGTGGCGTGCGATTGGTTTGCTACCCCCTAGCGTGGCGTGCGAGTGGTTTGCCAATCCTAGAGAGTAGCATGCAAGTCATTTGCCACCCACCGAGAGTGGCGTGCGAGTGGTTTGCCACCCTTCAAGAGTGGCGTGCGAGTGTCTTGCCACCCCTCAAGGTGCCATGCGAGAGGTTTGCCACCCCCGAGACTTGCGTGGGAGTGGAAATCCGCCCCTGAGAGTAGGGTGCGAATTGTTTGCCACCCACCCGAGTGGCGTGCGAGTGGTTTGCCACCCCCCCGACAGTGGCGTGCATGTGGTTTGCCACCCCTCGAGAGTGGCATGCGAGTGGTTTGCAACCTCCCCAAGTGGCGTGTGAGTGGTTTGCCACACCCCAAGAGTGGCGTGCGAGTTTTTCGCCACCCCCAAGAGTGGCAAGCCAGTGGTTTGCCACCCCTGAGAGTGGCGTGCGAATGGTCTTCCACCCTTGCATGTGGCATGCGTGTGGTTTTCCAGCCCCGCAAATGGCGTGCGAATGGCTTTCCACCTCCGTAAGTGGTGTGCTAGTGGTTTGCCACTCCCCAGAATGGGGTGCGATTGGTGTGTCACCCCCCAGGGTGCCGTGCGAGTGGATTGCCACCCCCCCATAGTGGCTAGCGAGTAGATTGCCACTGCCTAGTGTGGTGTGCGAGTGGTTTTTCACCCCCCAAAAGTGGCGTTTGAGTCGTTTGCCACTTCTTGAGAGAGGCATGCGAGTTGTTTGCCACCCCCTATAGTGGCGTATGATTGCTTTGCGACCCCCCCTGAGTGGCGTGCAAGAGGTTTGCCACCCCCAAGAGTGGCGCGCGAGTGGTTTGCCACCGCCAAGAGAGGCGTGCAGGTGGTTTGCCACCCCCAGAGTGGCATGCAAGTGGTTCGCCACTCCCGAGTGTGGCGTGCGCATAAATTGCCACCCCTCAAAGTGGCGTGCGAGAGGTTTGCCACCCCCGACAGTGCCGAGGAGTGGTTTGCCATCTCCCGAGACTTGCATGCGAGTGGTTTGCAACCCCCCCAGAGTGGCGTGCGAGTGGTTTGCCACCCCCCAGAATTTAGTGCGAGTGGTTTGCCACCCCTCGAGTGTGGCGTGCGAGAGGTTTGCCTTCCCCCGAGAGTGGCGTGCGAGTGGTTTGCCATCCCCTGAAGTGGAGTGCGAGTTGTTTGCCAACCCTGGAAGTGGCCTGCGTGCTGTTTGGCACCCACTGAGAGTTGCATGCAAATGGTTGGCGTGCGAGTGGATTGCCACACCCCGAGAATAGCGTGCGAATGGTTCGCCACCCCCGAGAATCGAGTGTGAGTGGTTTACCACCCCTCGAGTGTGGCGTGCGAGTGGTTTGCTACCGCTTCGAGTGGCATGCGAGTGGATTGCCACCCCCCGTAGTGGAGTGCGAGTTGTTTGCCACCCCCTGAAATGGCGTGCGAGTGGTTTGCCACCCACTAAGAGGGGCATGTGAATGGTTTGCCACCGCCCTAAGTGGCTTTAGAGTGGTTTGCCACCCCCCGTGTTGCGTGCGAGTGGTTTGCCACCCCTCGAGAGTGGCGTATGAGTGGTTTGCCACCCCCCAGAGTGGCGTTCGATTGGTTCCCCCCCCCCCCTAGAGTGGCTTGGGAGTGGTTTGCCACCCCCTCGAGTGGCATGCGAGTGCTTTGCCACCCCCGAGACTGGCGTGCAAGTGTTTCCCACCCCTCAGAGTGACATGCGTGTGGGTTGCCACACCCTGAGAGTGGCGTGCGAATGGTTTGCCACCCCCCTTGAGTGGCATGCGAGTGGATTGCCACCCCCCGAAGTGGAGTGCGAGTGGTTTGCCACATCCCGTTTTGCTGCGAGTGGTTTGCCACCTCCCAAGAGTGGCGTGCGAGTGGTTTGCCACCCCCTCGAGTGGCCTGCGAGTTGTTTGCCACCCCTAGGAGTGGCGTGCGAGTGATTTGCCACCCCCCAGTGTGACGTGGGAGTGGTTTGCCACCCCTCGAGAGTGGCGTGCCAATTGGTTTGCCCATCCCGCGGGAGTGGAGTGCGAGTGGTTTGCCACCTCCCAGAGTGGCGTGCGAGTGGTTTGCCACCCCCCCGAGTGGCGTGCGAGTGGTTTGCCTCCCGTGGGAGTCGCGTGCAAGTGATTTGCCACCCCCCAGTGTGACGTGCGAGTGGTTTGCCACCCGTAAAGAGTGGGTGCTAATGGTTTGCCACACCGCGAGAGTGGAGTGCGAGTGGTTTGCCACCCCCTGTGGTGTGGCGTGCGAGAGGTTTGCCACCCCGCAAGAGTGGCGTGCGAGTGGTTTGCCCCCCTCCGGGGATGGCGTACGAGTGGTTTGCCACCCCCAAAGTGGCGTGCGGGTAGTTGCCACCTCCCCAGAGTAGCGTGCGAGTGGTTTGCCACCCCAGAGTGGAGTGTGAGTGGTTTACCACCCCTCGAGTGTGCGTGCGAGAGGTTTGCCTTCCCCGAGAGTGGCGTTTGAGTGGTTTGGCACCCTCCAGAGTGGCGTGCGAGTGGTTTGCCATCCCCGAAAGTGGGGTGCAAGTTGTTTGTCACACTGCCGTGCGGCGTGCGAGTGGTTTGCCACCCCTAGTGTGACGTGCGAGTGGTTTGCCACCCCCAAGAGTGGCGTGCAAGTGGTTTGCCAGACCCTAGGGTGGCGTGTGAGTGGTTTGCCACCCCCGAGAGTGGCGTGGGAATGGTTTGCCCCCCCCCCCAGAGTGGCTTGGGAGTGGGCTGCCACCCCCCTAGTGGCGTGCGAGTAGTTTTGCCACCCCCTGAGAGTGGTGTGCAAGTTGTTTGCGACCCCCCTCAGTGACGTGCGTGTAGGTTGCCACTCTCCGAGAGTGGCGTGCGAATGGTTTGGCATCCCTCAGAGAATTTTGGGGTGATTAATCAAGGTAGGGTGATTCAGCAAGGAAGGGGAGATTAAGAGAGGTAGGCGAGATTCAGCAAGATAGGGGGGATTCAGCAGTGTAGCGGTTCCTCTGTAAGTTAGGGATGATGAATCAAGGTAGGGGTGTTTAAACCAGGAAGAGGGAATTCAGCATGAGGGTGGGAATTCAGAAAGGTAGGGAAGATTTAGCAAGGTAGGAGTGATTTAGCAAGGTAGGGGTGATTAAGCAAGGTAGGGCTGATTAAGAATGGGAGGGATGATTCAGCAAGAAAGGGACAATTCTGCAAGTTGGGGATGATTAATCAAGGTAGGGAGAATTCAGCAAGGTAGGGGCGATAAAGGAAGCGGGGATTCAGCAAGATGGGGAGAATTCACCAAGGTTGTGGGGATTTTGCAAGGTAGGGTTGATTCAACATGGAAGGGGGGATTCAGCATGGTAGAGGGGATTTGAGAACGGTAGGGGTGATGACGCAAGGCAGGGGTGATTAATGAAGGTAGGGGTGATTTAGCAAGGTAGGGGTGATTTTGCAAGGTAGGGGTGATTAAGCAAGGTAGTGGAAATTCAGCAAGGTAGGGGAGATTCAATGAGATAGGGAAAATTCATCAAGGTAGGGGTGATTAAGAAAGGGAGGGATGATTAAGAAAGGGAGGGATGATTCAGCAAGATAGGGAGAATTCAGCAAGGCAGGGGGGACTCAGCAATGTAGGGTTGATTCAACAAGGAAGGGGGGGTTTCAGCAAGGTAGGAGGGATTCAGCAAGATACGGGTGATTATGCAAGGTAGGGGTGACTAAGCAAGGTAATGGAAATTCAGCAAGGTATGGGGGATTGAGCAAGAGAGGGGGAATTCAGAAAGGTAGGGGTGATTAATGCTAGGAAGGGGTTATTAAACAAGGTATGGGAGACTAAGCAAGATAGGATTTCTTCAACAGGGTAAGGGGAATTCAGTAAAGTAGTGGGAATTCAGCAAGGTAGGCGTACACAAGCAAGGTAGGGATGTTTCTGCAAGGTAGGTGGGATTCAGCAACGTAGGGATGATTAAGATCATACGAATGATTTATCAAGGTAGGGGTGATCAAGAAATCTAGAGGGAATACAGCAATGGAACAAAAGTACAGCAAAGTAGGGGTGACTAAACAAGGTAGTGGGAATTCAGCAAGATAGGGGTGATTAAGCAGTGAAGGGGTGATGAAGCAAGGTAGAGAGAATTCAGCAAAGGGGTGGAATTTTACAAGGTATGGGTGATTAAGCAAGGTAGGGGTGATTATGCAAGGAAGGGGTGATTCAGCAAGGTAGGGATGATTAGGCAAGGTAGGGATGATTCAGCAAGATATGGAGAATTCAGCAAGGTACGGTTGATTCAACAAGGAAGGGGGGATTCAGCAAGGTATGGTTGATTAAGCAAGGTAGGGGTGATTAATAAGAGAAGGGGTTATTATGCAAGGTAGGGAAGCTTAAGCAAGGAAGGGGGAGTTCAGCAAGCTAGTGTTGATTAAGCAAGGTAGGTGTCATTAAGCAAGGTAGGGATTTTTTATAAAGGTGGAGGTCATTAATCAAGGAGAAGGGAATTCAGCAATGTATAGGTGATTCAGCAAGGTAGGGGTGATTAAACAAGGTATGGGAGACTAAGCAAGGTAGGAGTGCTTATACAAGGTAGGGGGAATACAGCAAGGTAGTGGGAATTCAGCAAGGTAGGCGTAATAAAGCAAGGTAGGAATGATTCAGCAAGGTGGTGGGGATTCAGCAAGGTAGGGATGATTAAGAATTGTAGGGATGATTAATCAAGATAGGGGTCATTATGCAAGGTAGAGGGAATTCAGCAAAAGCGTGGGAATTCAGCACGGTAGGGGTGATGAAGCAAGGTAGAGATGATTTAGCAAGGTAGGGGTGATTTAGCAAGGTAGGGCTGATTAAGGGTTTGCGAGTGGTTTGCCACTCCCCCAGAGTGGCGTGCGAGTGGTTTGCCACTCCCCCATAGTGGCTTGCGAGTGGTTTGCCAACCCCAAGAATGGAGTGTGAGTGGTTTGCATCCCCCTGAATAGTGTGCGAGTGGTTTGCCATCTCTTCAAGAAAGTCGTGCGAATAGTTTGTCACCCACCAGAGTGGTGTACAAGTGGTTTGCCACTCCGCGGAGTGGCGTGCAAGTGGTTTTCCACCCCTCGAGAGTGGCGTGCAAGTGGTCTTCCACTCCCCCATAGTGGCTTTCGAGTGGTTTCCCACCCCGAGAATAGAGTGTGAGTTGTTTGCCACCCCCGAGAATGGAGTGTGGGTGGTTTGCCACCACTGAGAGTGCCGTGCGAGTGGTTTGCCACCCCTACACTGGCGTGAGAGTGGTTTGCCACCTCCTGAGAGGGGTGCAAATGGTTTGCCACACCCTCAAGTGGCGTGCAGGTGGTTTGTTTCCCCCCCGCGTAGCGTACGAGTGGTTTGTCACCACCCAAAGTGGCGTGCGATTGGGTTGCTACCCCCTGAAGTGGCGTGAGAGTGGTTTGCCAATCCTAGAGAGTAGCATGCAAGTCATTTGCCACACACCGAGAGTGGCGTGCGAGTGGTTTGCCACCCCTCAAGAGTGGCGTGCGAGTGTTTTGCCACCGCTCAAGGTGTCGTGCGAGAGGATTGCCACCCCCCGAGACTTGCGTGCCAGTGGTTATCCGCCCGTGAGAGTAGCGTGCGAGTGGTTCGCCACCCCCAAGAGTGGCAAGCCAGTTGTTTGCCACCCCCTGAGAGTGGCGTGCGAATGGTCTTCCACCCTTGCATGTGGCGTGCGTGTGGTTTGCCAGCCCGGCAAGTGGCGTGCGAATGGCTTTCCACCTTCGTAAGTTGCGTGCTAGTGGTTTGCCACCCCCCACAATGGGGTGCGATTGGTTTGTCACCCCTTAGAGTGCCGTGCGAGTGGATTGCCACCCTTCCATAGCGGCTTGCGAGTAGATTGCCACCCCCTAGAGTGGTGTGCAAGTGTTTTCCACCCCTCGAAAGTGGCGTTTGAGTGGTTTGCCACCCCTTACAGTGGCGTGTGATTGCTTTGCCACCCCCCCAGAGTTGCGTGCAAGAGGTTTGCCACCCCCAAGAGTGGCGCGCGAGTGGTTTGCCACCGCCCCTGATGGCGTGCGAGTGGTTTGCCAACCCCCAAGAGAGGCGTGCGGGTGGTTTGCCACCCCCCAGAGTGGTTCGCCACCCCCGAGGGTAGCGTGCGCGTGGTTTGCCACCCCTCGAGGATGGCGTGTCAGTGGTATACCTCCCCCCTAAGTGTGGCAAGCACGTGGATTGCCAAACCCTCGAAGTGGCGTGCGAGAGGTTTGCCACCCCCTGACAGTGACGAGGAGTGGTTTGCCACCTCCCGAGACTTGCATACGAGTGGTTTGCCACTCCCTCGAGTGGCGTGCGATTGGTTTGCCACCCCCCCAGAGTGGCGTGCGAGTGGTTTGCCACCCTACGAGAGTGGCGTTCAAGTGGTTTGCCACCCCCCCAGTGTGGCGTGCGAGTGGTATGCCACCCCGAGAGTGGTGTGCAAGTGGTTTTCAACCCCCCACCGAGTAGCGTGCGATTGGTTTGCCACCACTCGAGAGTGGTGTGTGAGTGGTTTGTCACACCCTTAGAGCGGCGCGCCAGTGGTTTGCCACCCCCTAAGAGTGGCGTGCGAGTGCTTTTCCACCCCCACAAGTGGTGCATGAGTGGTTTACCAGACCCGCATGTGGCGTACGAATGGTTTGCCACCCCCTAGAATGGCGTGCAGTTGGTTTGCAACCCCCTAGAGGGGCGTGGGAGTGGTTTGCCACCCCCCAAAAGCGGCGTGTGAGTGGTTTGTCACTCCCTCGAGTGGCGTGCGATTGGTTTGCCACCCGCCGAGCCTGCGAGTTATTTTCCACTCCCCCATAGTGGCTTGGAAGTGGTTTGCCACCCCTAGAGTGGCGTGCGAGTGGTTTGCCACCCCGTGATAGTGGCGTGCGAGTAGTTTGCCACCCCTTGAGAGTCATGCGAGTGGTTCGCCCCCCGACTAGGGAAGCGAATGAGTGGTTTGCCACCCCCTAGAGTGGCATGCGATTGGTTTTTCCACCCCCCCAGAGTGGCGTGCGAGTGGTTTTCCATCCCCTGTGAGAGGCGTGTATATGGTGTGCCACCCCCGCAAGTGGCATCCGAATGGTTTGCCACCCCCGAGAGTGGCGTGAACGTGGTTTACCATCCCTCGAGAGTGGAGTGCATGTGGTTAGCCGCCCCCCGAAAGTGGGGTGCGAGTTGTTTGCCACCCACTGAGACTAGCATGTGAATGGTTTGCCAACCCCAAAGTGGATTGGGAGTTGTTTGCCACCCCCCCGAGTGGCGTGCGAGTGGTTTGCCACCCCCCGAGAGTGGCGTGCGAGTGGTTTGCCACCCCCCAAACGTGGCGTGCAAGTGGTTAGCCACTCCTCGAGAGTGGCGTGCGTTGGGTTTGCCACCTCCCTGAGTGCCGTGAGAGTGTTTTTGCCACCCCTCGAGAGTGGCGTGCGAGTGGTTTTTGCCACCCCACAATGTGGCGTGCGAGTGGTTTGCCACTCCTCGGGAGTGGAGTGCGAATGGTTTGCCACCACCCAAGAGTGGCGTGCGAGTGGTTTGCCACCCACTGAGAGTGGCATGCGAATGGCTTGCCACCCCCCTGAGTGGCTTGGGAGTGGTTTGCCACCCCCCTGAGTGGCGTCCGAGTGGTTTGCCACCCTCTACGAGTGGCGTGCGAGTAATTTGCCACCCCTCGAGAGTGGCGTGCGAATGGTTTGCCACCCCACGAGAGTGGAGTGCGAGTGATTTGCCACCCCCTAGAGTGGCGTGCAAATGGTTTGCCACCCCCCAAGAGTGGCATGGGAGTGGTTTGCCAGCCCCCACTCTGATGTGCGAGTGGTTTGCCACCCCTCGAGAGTGGAGTGCGAGTGTTTTGCCACCCCCAAGAGTGGCGTGCGTGTGGTTTGCCACCCCCAAGACTGGAGTGCGAATGGTTCGCCAACCCCCCAGAGTGGCGTGCGAATGGTTTGCCCCCCCCCGAGAGTGGGCTTGGGAGTGGTTTGCCACCCACTGAATGGCGTGCGAGGGGTTTGCCACCCCCCGAGAGTGGCGTGCGTATGGTTTGCCACCCCCCAAGGTGGCGTGCGTGTGGATTGCCACCCCCCGAAATAGTGTGCGATTGGTTTGCCACCCCCCGAGAGTGGAGTGCAAGTGCTTTGCCACCCCTCGTGTGTGGCGTGCGAAAGGTTTGCCACCCCCCAAGAGTGGTGTCCGAGTGGTTTGCCGCCCCCCGAGAGTGGCGTACGAGTGGTTTGCCACCCCCCAAAGTGGCGTGCGGGTGGTTTGCCACCCCCCCTGAGTGGCGTGCGTGTGGTTTGCTACCCCCAGAGTGGAGTTCGAATGGTTTACCACCCCTGGAGTGTGAGTGGTTTACCACCCCTGGAGTGTGGCATGCGAGAGGTTTGCCTTCCCCCGAGAGTGGCGTGCGAGTGGTTTGCCACCCCCCAAGAGAGGCGTGCGAGTGGTTTGCCACCCCCCGAGAGTGGCGTATGAGTGGTTTGCCACCCACACAGAGTGGCGTTCGAATGGTTTGCCCCCCCCTCAGAGTGGCTTGGGAGTGGTTTGCCACCCCCCCGAGTGGCGTGCGAGTGCTTTGCCACCCCCCGAGACTGGCATGCCAGTTGTTTGCCACCCCCCAGAGTGACGTGCGTGTGGGTTGCCACCCCCCCGAGAGTGGCGTGCGAATGGTTTGCCACCCCCTTGAGTGGCATGTGAGTGGAATGCCACCCCCCGAAGTGGAGTGCGAGTTGTTTGCCACCCCCCGAAGTGGCGTGCGAGTGGTTTGCCTTCGCCCTAAGTGGCTTTGGAGTAGGTTGCCACCCACCATGTGGCGTGCGAATGGTTTGCCACCACCCAAGAGTGGCGTGCGAGTGGTTTGCCACCCCTCGAGTGGCCTGCGAGTTGTTTGCCACCCCCTAGGAGTGGCGTGTGAGTGATTTGCCACCCCCTGTGTGACATGGGAGTGGTTTGCCACCCCTTGGGAGTGGCGTGCGAATGGTTTGCCACCCTTCGGGAGTGGAGTACAAGTGGCTTGCCACCCCTAGGAGTGGCGTGCGAGTGGTTTGCCACCCCCCAAGAGTGGCGTGCGAGTGGCTTCTTCGTGAAAATGGTGAAAATAGTAACGCTACTTCGTGTAGTGTTACATTTCACTTGGTGTAGCCCTTTGGAGGGTTTGTTTCGAGACTCTTCATGGTTGGGGACCCTGTGGTGGTGTACCACCAACCTGGACCTCGGCTCTTCGGTATATGTAGAGGCTGGGAACCATCTCCATCTCGAACTCTTCTTGCTAAGTTTGTACTCCTAAGACTATAGTGGTTACTGTACCTCCTGCCAGTCAAACGGCCATAGCGTCGTCAAATCTTCATGTACTTTTATGATTCAACTTGCTGCTGATAGGCGACACCAATGCGCTCCAGATCCAATTTACAGATCACCGTTAAAAGAACACATCAAATCAGCATCATCATTTGAAGCTGTCTAACGGAATTCTGACCGTGCACAATTTCTCTCATCTTAGGCACATCTGAGCCTATTGTGATTATAACAGTCTAACCTCCGACTATCACTCGGTCTAAACTCCCACAACCACCCGGTCTAAACTTCCACCATCACCCGGTCTAAACTCCCACCACAACCCAGTCGAAGCTCCCACTACCACCTCGTCTAAGTTCCACCACCACCTGGTTTAAACTCCCAGCATGATTCGGTCACAACTCCTACCACCACCCGGTCTCAATTCCCACCACCACTTGGTCTGAAATCCCACCACCACCTGGTCTAGTCTCCCACCACCATCCGTCTATACTCCCCCCACCATCCGGTCTAAACTCCCACTACCACCCAGTCTAAACTACAACCACCACCAGGTTAAACCTCCCACCACCAACCCTTCTAAGCTCCCTCCGCCAACCGGTCTAAACTCCCAACACCACCCGGTCTAAACTCTGACCACCATTCGGTCTAAACTACAACCACCACCCAGTCTAGACTCCCACCACCACCCGGTCCAAAATTCCACCACCACCTATCTAAACTCCCACTACCACCCGGTCTAAAATCCCACCACCACCCGGTCTAAACTCCCACAACCATCCGTTCTAAACTCCCACCACCATCCAGTCTAAACTCCCACCACCACCCGGTCTAAACTCCCACCACCACCGGGTCTAAATTCCCACCACCATCAAATCCAAAGTCCCACCATATCCTTCTAAACTCCCACCACCAACCGATCTAAACTCCCACAGCCAATCGGTCTAAACTCCCACAACCACCCGAACTAAACACCAACCACCACCTGGTCTAAACTCCCACCATCATCCGGTCTAAACTCCCATCACCAACAGGTCTAAACTCCCACCAGCACCTGATCCAAGCTCCCACCATGATACGGTCTAAACTCCCACCACCAACCGGTCTAAACTCCCATAACCACCCAGTCTAAACAACCTCACCATCCTGTCTAAACTCCAACCACCACCTGGACTAAACTCCTCCATCAACCGGTCTAGACTTCCATCACCACCCAGTCTAAACTCGCACCACCACCCGATCGAAACTCCCACCAGCACCCGATCCAAACTCCCACCATCATCTGGTCTAAACTCCCACTATCAACTGGTCTAAGTTCCCACAACCATGTGGTCTAAACTCCCACCACCAACAGGTCTAAACTCCCACCACCACCCGGTCTAAACTCTCACCACCAACTGGTCTAAACTCCAACCAGCACCCAGTCAAAACTCGCTCCACCAACCGGTCTAAACTCCCACCACCACCCAATCTAAACTCCCACCACCTCCCGGTCTAAACTTCCACCACCACCCGATCGAAACTCCCACCATCATCCGGTCTAAACTCCCACCACCAACCGGTCAAAACTCCCACCACCACCCGGTCTAAACTCCCACCACCACCCGGTCTAAACTCCCTTACCACCAGGTCTAAACTCCAACCACCACCCGGTCTAAACTCCCTCCACCAACTGGTCGAAACTCCCACCACCACCCAGTCTAAACTCGCACCACCACACGGTCTAAACTCCCACCAGCACCCGATCCAAACTCCCAACATCATCCGGTCTAAACTCCCAATACCACACGGTCTAAACTCCCACCACTGATAGGTTTAAACTCCCACCACCACCCGGTCAAAACCCCCACCACCAACCGGTCTAAAATGCCACCACCACCCAGTCAAAACTCCCACCACCAACCAGTCTAAATGACAAACACCACCCAAACTAAACTCCCCCCACCACCCAATCTAAACTCCCACCAGCACCCAACCCAAACTCCCACCATCATCCGGTCTAAAATCCCAACACCCTCCGGTCTAAACTCCAAACACCACGCGGTCTAAACTCCCACCACCGACAGGTCTAAACTCCCACCACCACCCGGTCTAAACTCTCACCACCATTTGTTCTAAACTCCTACCACCACCCGGTCTAAACTCCCACCACCTACCGGTCTAAACGATGACCACCACCCGGTCTAAACTCGCACCACCACCCGGTCGAAACTCCCGCCAGCACCCGATCCAAACTCCCACCATCATACGGTCTAAACTCCCACCACCAACCGGTCTACACTCCCAACACCACGCGGTCAAAACTCCCACCACCGACAGGTTTAAAACTCCCACCACAACCCGGTCTAAACTCCCACCACCACCTAGTCTAAACTCCCACCACCAACCGGTCTAAACGACAACCACCACCCAGTCTAAACTCCCACCACCACCCGGTCTTAACTCGCACCAGCACCCAATCTAAACTCCCACCATCATCCAGTCTAAACTCCCACCACGAACCAGTCTAAACTCCCACCACCACCCGGTCTAAACTCCCACCACCAACCGGTCTAAACTCCCAACACAACCCGGTCTAAACTCTAACCACCAACCGGTCTAAACAACCACCACCACCTGGTCTAAACTCCAACCACCACCCAGTCTTAACGACCACCATCACCTCGTGTCAACTCCCTCACCACCCGGTCTAAAATCCAACCACCACCCGGTCTTAAGTCCCTCCACCAACCAGTCTCAACTCCCACCACCACCCGGTCTAAACTCCCATCACCAACCGGTCTAAACGACCACCACCACCCGGTCTAAACTCGCACCACCACCCGGTCGAAACTCCCACCAGCACCCAATCCAAACTCCCACCATCATCCGGTCTAAACTCCCACCACCAACCGGTCTAAACGCTCAGCACCATGCGATCTAAACTCCCACCACCGACAGGTCTGAAATACCACCATCACCCGGTCTAAACTCCCACCACCACCCGGTCTAAACTCCTACCACCAACCGGTCTAATTGACCACCACCACTCGGTCTAAACTCCCACCACCACCCTGTCTAAACTCCCACCAGCACCCGATCCAAACTCCCACCATCATCCGGTCTGAAATCCCACCAAAACCCGGTCTAAACTCCCTCATCACCCAGCCTAAAATCCAACCACCACCCGGTCTAAACTCCCTCCACCAACCGGTCTAAACTCCCACCAGCACCCAGTCTAAACTCCCACCACCACCCGGTCAAAAATCCCACCTGCACCCAATCCAAACTCCCACCATCATCGGGTCTAAACTCCCACCACCAACTGGTCTAAACTCCCACCACCACCTGGTCTAAACTCCCTCACCACACGGACTAAACTCCCACCACCAACCGGTCTAAACTCCCTCCACCAACCGGTCTAAAATTCCACCAGCACCCGATCCAAACTCCCACCATCATCCGGTCTAAACTCCAACCACCAACCGATTTAAACTCCCACCGCCACCCGGTCTATACTCCCACCACCAACAGGTCTAAACTGCCACCACCATCAGGTCTAAACTCCCACCACCAACCGGTCTAAACTCCCACCACCACCTGGTCTAAACTCCCACCACCACCCAGTCGAAACTCCCTCACCACTTAGTCTAAACTCCAACCACCACCCGGTCTAAGCTTCAACCACCACCCAGTCTACACTCCCTCCAACAACCGGTCTAAACTCGCACCACCACCGGGTCTAAACTCCCACCAGCACCCAATCCACACTCCCACCATCATCCGGTCTAAACTCCCACCACCAACTGGTCTAACCTCTGACCACAACCCGGTCTAAACTACCACTACAACCCGGTCTAAACTTCCTCACCATCCGGTTTAAAATCCAACCACCACCTGGTCTAAACTCCCTCCACCAACCGGTCTAAACTCCCACCACCACCCGGTCTAAACTCCCACCACAGCCCAGTCTAAACTCCCACCACCAACCGGTCTAAACGACGACCACCACACAGTCTAAACTCCCACCACCAACCAGTCGAAACTCCCACCACCACCCGGTCTAAACTCCCACCACCAAAAGGTTTAAACGACGACCAATTCCCAATATAAACTCCCACGACCATCCGGTCTAAACTCCCGCCACCACCCAGTCTAAACAAAAGCCACCACACAGTTTAACCTCCTACCAACAAGCAGTCTAAACTCCCTCCACCAACCGGTCTAAACTCCAACCACCACCCAAACTAAACTCCCTCCATCATCCAGTCTAAACTCGCACCACCACCTGGTCTAAACTCCCACCATCATCCAGTCTAAGATCCCACCACCATCCGGTCTAAACTCCCACCACCATCCGGTCTAAACTCCCACCATCACTCGGTCTAAACTCTCACCACCACTGGGTCTAAACTCCTACAACCATACGGTCTAAATTCACACAACCAACCCGTCTAAACTCCCACGACCACATGGTCTAAACTCCCACCACCAATGGGAAAATGCTCCCACCATCACCCTGGCTAAACTCCCAGCACAACTCGGTCTCAACTCCTTCCACCACCCGGTCTAAATCCCCATACACTAACCGGTGGAATAGCGCACCGGTCGAAAAGGGCACCGGTCTAAAAGGGCACCGGTCGAAAAGGGCACCAGTTGAAAAGGGCACCGGTCGAAAAGGGCACCAGTAAAAAAGCGCACCGGTGGAAAAGCACACCGGTGGGAAAGCGCACCGGTGGAATAGCGCACCGGTCGAAAAGGGCACCGGTCGAAAAGGGCACCAGTCAAAAAGGGCACCGGTCGAAAAGGGCACCGGTCGAAAAGGGCACGGGTCGAAAAGGGCCCCGGTCGAAAAGGGCACCAGTCGAAAAGTGCACCGGTCGAAAAGTGCACCGGTCGAAATGGGCACCGGTTGAAAAGCGCACCAGTCGAACAGCGCACCAGTCAAAAAGGGCACCGGTCGAACAGGGCGCCGGTTGAAAAGGATTTGGTGAGGGAGTTTAAACCGGGTTTTGGTGGGAGTTTAGACCGGTTGGTGGTGGGAGTTTAGATCGGTTCGTAGTGGGAGTTTAGACCGGATGATGGTGGGAGTTTGGATCGGGTACTGGTGCGAGTTTAGATCGGGTGGTGGTGGGAGTTTTGACCGGGTGGTGGAGGGAATTTAGACCACGCGGTGGTGGGAATATAGACCGGGTGGTGGAAGGAGTTGAGACCGAGTCGTGCTGGGAGTTTAGATAGGGTGATGGTGGGAGCATTTTCCTGTTGGTGGTGGGAGTCTAGACCTTGTGCTGTTGGGAGTTTAGACCGGGTGGTGGTGGGAGTTTAGACCAGGTGGTCGTGGGAATTTAGACAGGTTGGTTGTGTGAATTTAGACCGTATGGTTGTGGGAGTTTAGACCCAGTGGTGGTGAGAGTTTAGACCGGGTGATGGTGGGAGTTTAGACCGGATGGTGGTGGGAGTTTAGACCGGATGGTGGTGGGAGCTTAGACTGGATGATGGTTGGAGTTTAGACAAGATAGTGGAGGGAGCCTAGTTTGGGTGGTGGTTGGAGTTTAGACCGGTTGGTGGAGGGATTTTAGACTGCTTGTTGGTAGGAGGTTAAATTGTATGGTGGCTTTTGTTTAGACTGGGTGGTGGCGGGAGTTTAGACTGGATGGTCGTGGGAGTTTATGTTGGGTATTTGTCGTCGTTTAAACCTTTTGGTGGTGGGAGTTTAAACCGGGTGGTGGTGGGAGTTTCGACCGGTTGGTGGTGGGAGTTTAGACCAGGTGGTGGTCGTCGTTTAGACCGGTTAATGGTGGGAGTTTAGAGCGGGTGGTGGTGGGAGTTTAGACCAGTTGGTGGTGGGAGTTTAGACCGGGTGGTGGTGGGAGTTTGGACCGGTTGGTGGAGGCAGTTTAGACCAGGTGGTGGTTGGATTTTAGACCGGATGGTGAGAAAGTTTAGACCGTGTTGTAGTGGTAGTTTAGACCGGGTTGTGGTCGGAGGTTAGACCGGTTGGTGGTGGAAGTTTAGACCGAATGATGGTGGGAGTTTGGATTGGGTGCTGGTGGGAGTTTAGACCGGGTGGTGGTGCGAGTTTAGACTGGGTGGTGGTTGTCGTTTAGACCGGTTGGTGGTGGGAGTTTAGACCAGGTGGTGGTGGGAGTTTAGACCGGTTGGTGGTGGGAGTTTAGACCGGGTGGTGGTGGGAGTTTAAGCCTGTCGGTGGTGGGAGTTTAGACCGTGTGGTGTTGGGAGTATAGACCGGTTGGTGGTGGGAGTTTAGACCATATGATGGTGGGAGTTTGGATCGGGTGCTGGTGGGAGTTTCGACCGGGTGGTGGTACGAGTTTAGACCGGGTGGTGGTTGTCGTTTAGACTTGATAGGTGGTGGGAGTTTAGACCGGGTGGTGGTAGGAGTTTAGACCAAATGGTGGTGGGAGTTTAGACCGGGTGGTGGTGGGAGTTTAGACCTGTCGGTGGTGGGAGTTTAGACCGGTGGGTGTTGGGAGTTTAGACCGGATGATGGTGGGAGTTTGGGTCGGGTGCTGGTGGGAGTTTAGATTGGGTGGTGGGGGGAGTCTAGACTGGGTGGTGTTTGTCATTTAGACTGGTTGGTGGTGGGAGTTTTGACTGGGTGGTGGTGGCATTTTAGACCGGTTGGTGGTGGGGGTTTTGACCGGGTGGTGGTGGGAGTTTAAACCTATCAGTGGTGGGAGTTTAGACCGCGTGGTATTGGGAGTTTAGACCGGATGATGGTGGGAGATTAGATCGGGTGCTGGTGGGAGTTTAGACCGTGTGGTAGTGCGAGTTTAGACTGGGTGGTGGTGGGAGTTTCGACCAGTTGGTGGAGGGAGTTTAGACCGGGTGGTGGTTGGAGTTTAGACCTGGTGGTAAGGGAGTTTAGACTGGGTGGTGGTGGGAGTTTAGAACGGGTGGTGGTGGGAGTTTTGACCGGTTGGTGGTGGGAGTCTAGACCGGATGATGGTGGGAGTCTAGACCGAATGGTGGTCAGAGTTTAGACCGGGTGGTGTTCGGAGTTTAGAATGGTTGGTGGAGGGAGTTTAGAAGGGTTGGTGGTGGGAGGTTTAACTTGGTGGTGGTTGTAGTTTAGACTGGGTGGTAGTGGGAGTTTAGACTGGATGGTGGGGGGGGTATAGACGGATGGTGGTGGGAGACTAGACCAGGTGGTGGTGGGATTTCAGACCGAGTGGTGGTGGGAAGTGAGACCGGGTGGTGGTAGGAGTTGAGACTGAATCGTGCTGGGAGTTTAAACCAGGTGGTGGTGGGAGCTTAGACTAGGTGGTAGTGGGAGCTTAGACTGGGTTGTGGTGGGAGTTTAGACCGGGTGATGGTTAAAGTTTAGACCAGGTGGTTGTGGGAGTTTAGACCGAGTGATAGTCGGAGGTTAGACCAGGTGGTGGTGGGAGTTTAGACCGGGTGGTTGTGGCAGTTTAGACCAGTTGGTGGAGGGAGTTTAGACTGGGTGGTGGTGGGAGTTTAGACCAGATGGTGGTGGGAGTGTAGACTAGATGGTGGTGCAATTTTAGACCGATTAGTGGTGCGAGTTTGGACTGGGTGGTGGTTTGAGTTAAGAGTGGTTGGTGGTGGGAGTATAGACAAGTGGTGGTGGGATTTTAAACCGGGTAGTTGTGGGATTTCAGATCAGGTGGTGGTGGGAATTTTGAGTGGGTGGTGGTAGGAGATGAGACAGAGTCGAGCGGGAGGTGGTCTAAACCCTAAACCGGATGGTTGTGGGAGTTTAGGCCGGATGGTGGTGGCAGTTTAGACCGGGTGGTGGTGGGAGTTTAGATCGGGTGGTGGTGGGAGTTTAGACCGCATGGTCGTGGGCTTTTAGACCGGGTGGTCGTGGGAGTCTAGACCGGGTGGCAGTGGGAGTTTAGACTCGATGGTGTTGGGAGTGTAGACCAGATGGTGGTTGGAGTTTAGACAGAGCAATGGTGGAAGTTTAGACAGGGTGTTGCTGGGATTTTAGATTGGATGGTGGTGGGAGTTTAGACTGGGTGGTGGTGTGATTTTAGACTGGATGGAGTTGGGAGTTTAGACTGGGTGGTGGTGCGAGTTAAGACCGGGTGGTGGTGGGAGTTTAGACCGGTTGGTGGTGGGAGTTTAGACTGGGTGGTGGTGAGAGTATAGACTGGTGATGGTGGGAGTGTAGACTGGGTGGTGGTGGTATTTTAGACCACGTGGTGGTGGGAATTTAGACCGAGTGGTGGTAGGAGTTGAGACTGAGTCGTGCTGGGAGTTTGGCAAACCACTCGCACGCCACCATTGGGGTGTGGCAAACCAATCGCACGCCACGCGGGGGGATGACAAACCACTCGCACCCCACTTGTGGGAGTGGCATGCCACTCTCAGGGGGTGGCTGACCGCTCGCACACCACTCTGGGGGGAGGAATACCACTCGCACACCACTTTCAGAGGGTGGAAAACCACTCCCAAGCCACTCTGGGCGGGGGGCAAACCATTCGCACGCCACTCTCACAGGGTGGCAAACCACTCACACACCACTCTCGGGGGGTGGCAAACCTCTCGCACGCCACTCAGGCGGGTGGCAAACCACTCGAACGCTACTCTTAGGGGGTGGCAAACCATTCGCATGCCACATTCAAGGGGTAACAAACCACTCGCACTCCATTGTGGGGGGTGGCAAACCACTCACATGCCACTCTAGGGGGTGGCAAACCATTCGCATGCCGCGTGGGGGAGTAACACACCACTTGCACCCCACTTGCGGGGGTGGTAAACTAGTCGCACACCGCTCTCGGGGGTTAGCAAACCACTCGCACGCCACTTTGGTGGGCGGCAAACCACTCGCACGCCACTCTCAGGTGTGGCAAACTACTCGCACGCCACCTTGGGGGGGTGGCAAACCACTCGCACGCCACTGTGAGGGGTGGCAAACCACTCGCACTCCACTCTCGCCGGGTGGCAAACCATTCGCACGCCACTCTCGAGGGGTGGAAAACCACTCGCACGTCACACTAGAGGGTGGCAAATCACTCGCACGCCACTCCCAGGGGGCGGCAAACCATTCGCATGCCACTTAGGGGGGTGGCAAACCACTCGCACGCCACTCTGGGGGGTGGCAAATAACTCGCACTCCGCTTTCGCGGGGTGGCAAACCATTCGCACGCCACTCTCGAGGGGTGGCAAACCACTCGCACTTAACACTGGGCGGTGGCAAATCACTCGCACATTACTCCAAGGGGGTGGCAAACATCTCGCACGACACTCGATGGGGTGGCAAACTACTCGCAAGCAACTCTCGGGGGTGGCAAACCACTCGCACGCTAGTCTTGGGGGTGGGCAAACCGCTCTCCGCCACTCTGGGGGGTGGCTAACCACTTGCACTCCACTCTCGCGGGATGGCAAACCAATCCCAAGCCACTTAGGGGTTTGGCAAATCATTGGCATGACAATCTCAGAGGGTGGCAAACCACTCGCATGCCATTTCGAGAGGTGGCAAACAACTCGCACTCCACTTCGGGCGGTGGCAAAATACTCGCACTCAACTTCGGGGGGTGGCAAACCACTTGCATGCCACACTGGTGGGGGGCAGACCACTTGCACGCCACTGTGGGGGGGTGGCAAACCACTCACACTCCACTCTTAGGGGGTGGCAAACCACTCGCACGCCACTTTCGGGGGGTGGCAAACCACTCGCACTCCACTCTCGAGAGGTGGCAAACCACTCGCACGCCACTCTTGGGGGGTGGCAATCCACTCGCACTCTACTCTCGCGGGGTGGCAAACCATTCGCACGCCACTCTCGAGGGGTGGCAAATTATTCGCACGTGACTTCCAGGGGGTGGCAAACGTCTCGCACGCCAGTTTCTAGTGGTGGCAAACCATTCGCACTCCACTCTGGGGGGTGGCAAACCAGTCGCACACTATGCGGGGGGGTGGAACACAACTCGCACCCCACTTTCGCAGGTGGCAAACCAATGGGAGGGGGGTGACACACTATTTCCACCCCACTTCCGGGGGTGCCAAACCATTCCCACACCACTCTCGTGGGGTGGCAAACCATTGCACGCCACATTGGTGGGTGGCAAACCATCGCACCCTAGTCTCAGGGTGGCGCAAAACACTCGCACGCCACCCTGGGGGTGGGAAACCACTCGCACGCCACCCTTGCGAGGTGTCACACCACTCGCACGCCACTCTGGGGGGTGGCAAACTCCTCGCACTCCACTCTCACCAAGTGGCAAACCATTCGCACGCCACTCTCGAAAGGTGGCAAACCCCTCGCACGTCACACTGGAGGGTGGCAAATCACTCGCACGCCACTCCTTGGAAATAGCAAACCATTCGCAAGCCACTCGGGGGGGTGACAAACCATTCGCACACCACTCTGGGGGGTGGCAAAAAACTCGCCCTCCACTCTCGCGAGGTGGCAAACCATACGCACATAAGACTGGGGGGTGGCAAATCACTCGCATGTTACTCCCAGGGGGTGGCAAACATCTCGCACGCCACTCGATGATGTGGCAAACCACTCGTACGCCACTCTCGGGGGATGGCAAACCACTCGCATGCCACTCTTGGGGGATGGCACACCACTTGCACGCCACTCTGGGGGGTGGCCAACCACTCGCACTCCACTTTCAGGGGTGGCAAACCACTCCCAAGCCACTCAGGGGGGTGGCAAACCATTCGCATGCCACTCTCAGTGGGTGGCAAACCACTCGTACGCCACTCTTGGGGGGTGGAAAACCATTCACACTCCACTCGCGAGGGGAGGCAAACCACTCGCACGCCACTTTAGGCGGTGGCAAACCACTCGCATGCCACTCTCGTGGGGTTGCAAACCACTCACACACCACTCTCGAGGGGTGGCAAACTACTTGCACGCCAATCTCGGGGGTGGCAATTCACTCGCACGCCACTCTTTGCGGGTGGCAAACCTCTCACCCTCCACTCGGAGGGGTGGCAAACCACTCGCACCCCACTGTGGGGGGTAGCAAACAACTCGCACTCCACTCTCGCAGGATGGCAAACCATTCGCACGCCACTCTCGAGGGGTGGCAAACCACTCGAACGTAACATTGGGGGGTGGCAAATCACTTGCATGTTACTCTCAGGGGGTGGCATACATCTCGCATGCTACTCGATGAGGTGGCAAACCACTCGCACACCACTCTCGGGGGGTGGCAAAAAACTCGCACGCCACTCTTGGGGGGTGGCAAACAACTCGCACGCCACTCGGGGGGGTGGCAAACCACTCACACGTCACTCTGGAGGGTGGCAAACCACTCGCACGCCACTCTGGGGGGTGGCAAACTGCTCGCACTCCACTCTCACCGGGTGGCAAACCATTCGCACGCCACTCTCAAGGGTTGGCAAACCACTCGTACTTCACACAGGAGGGTGGCAAATCACTTGCACTCCACTCCAAGGTGGTGGCAAACCGCTTGCAAGCCACTCCGGTGGTTGGCAAACCACTCGCACTCCACTCTGGGGGGTGGCAAACAACTCGCACTCCACTCTGGCGAAGTAACAAACCATTCGCACACCACTCTCGACGGGTGGCAAACCACTCGAACGTAACACTAGGGGGTGGCAAATCACTTGCATGTTACTCCCAGGGGGTGGCAAACATCTCGCACGCCACTCGATGGGGTGGCAAACCACTCACACGCCACTCTCACGGGGTGGCAAACCACTCTCACGCCACTCTTTGGGGGTGGCAAACCACTCGCACGCCAGTCTGGGGGATGGCCATCCACTCGCACTCCACTCTCGGGAGGTGACAAACAACTCGCATGCCACTCTGGGGTGGTGGCAAACCATTCGCACGCCACTCTGGGGTGTGGCAAGCTGCTCACTCCACTCTCACCGAGTGGCAAACCATTCGCACGCCATTCTCGAGGGGTGGCAAATCACTCGCACGTCACACTGGAGGGTGGCAAATCGCTCGCAAGCCACTTGGGGGGTTGGCAAACCACTGGCACTCCACTCTGGGGGGTGGCAAACAACTCGCACTCCACTCTCGCTGAGTGGCAAACCATTCGCACACCACTCTCGAGGGGTGGCAAATCACTTGCATGTTACTCCCTCGGGGTGGCAAACATCTTGCACGCCACTCGATGGGGTGGCAAACCACTCGCACGCCACTCTTGGGGGGTGGCAAATCACTCGCACGCCACTCTGGGGGGTGGCCATCCACTCGCACTCCACTCTGAGGGGGTGGCAAACCACTCGCATGCCACTCTGGGGGGTGGCAAACCACTCGCATGCCACTCTCAGTGGGTGGCAAACCACTCGCACGCCACTTTGGGGGGTGGCAAACCACTCGCACGCCACTCTTGGGGGGTGGAAAACCATTAACACTCCACTATCGAGGGGTGGCAAACCACTCGCATGCCACTCTCGTGGTGTGCCAAACCACTCGCAAAAAACCTTGGGAAGTGGCAAACCATTCACACACCACTCTCGAGGGGTGGCAAACTACTTGCACGCCACTCTCGGTGGTGGCAAACCACTCACACGCCACTTCCAAGGGGTGGCAAACCACTCGCACGCCACTCTTTGGGGTGGAAAACCTCTCACCCTCCATGATGGGGGGGTGGCCAACCACTCGCACGCCAGTCTGGAGGGTGGCAAAACACTCGCACTCCACTCTCGAGAGGTGGCAAACCACTCGCACGTCACACTAGGGGGTGGCAAACCACTCGCACGCCACTCTTGGGGGGTGGCAAACCACTCGCACGCCAGTCTGGGGGGTGTCAAACCACTCGGGCTCCATTCTCGCGGGGTGGCAAACCATTCGCACGCCACTCTCGAGGGGTGGCAAATTACTCGCACGCCACTTTCAGGGGGTGGCAAACCACTCACACGCCCTTTCGGGGGGTAGCAAACCACTCGCACTCCACTTTGGGGGGTGGAAATCCACTCGCATGCTTCTCTGAGGGATGGCAAACCACTTACACGCCCTCTTGGGGGGTTGTAAACCACTCGCACACAACTCAGGGGGGTGGCAAACTAGTCGCACTCCACTTTCGAGGGGAGGCAAACAACTCCCACGCCACTTTGGAGGGTGACAAAGCACTCGCACACCACTCTCGGGGGGTGGCAAACCACTCGCGCACGATTTGGGAGGGTGAAAAACCACTCGCACGCCACTCTCGAGGGGTGGCAAACTACTCCCACGCCACTCGGGGGGTTGGCAAACCCATCGCACGCCACTCTCAAGGTGTGGCAAACCTCTCGCACATCACACTCGAGGGGTGGCGAACCACTCACACTCCACTCTCGAGGGGTGGCAAATCAATCGCACGCCACTCTTGGGGGGTGGCATACCACTCGCACACCACTCTCGAAGGGACGCCAAACCACTTGCACGCCACTCTTGGGGGGTGACAAACAACTCGCATGCCACTCGAGGGGTGACAAAACCACTCCCAAGCCACTCTCACGCCACTATTGGGGGGTGGCAAACCAATCGCACGCCACGTGGGGGGGGTGACAAACTACTCGCACCCCACATGTGGGAGTGGCACACCACTCTTTGGGGGTGGCCGAACACTCGCACACCAGTTGAGAAGGGGCAAACCACTCCCACACCACTCTCGGAGGGTGGCAAACCACTCGCACGCAACTCTTGGGCGGTGACAAACAACTCGCACACCACTTTCAGGGGTAGCAAACCAATAGCACGCCACTCTCAAGGTATGGCAAACCACTTGAACGCCACTTTGGGGGATGGCAAACCACTCATACTCCACTCTCAAGAGGTGGCAATCCTCTCGCACGCCACATTCGAGGGGTGGCAACCTACTCACACGCCACTCTAGGGGGGTGGCAAACCACTTGCACACCACTCGGGGGGGTTGCAAACCACTCGCACGCCACTTGAGGGGGTGGCAAAATACTCGCACACCACTCGCGGGGTTGTGGCAAACCACTCGCACGCCACCCTGGGGGGTGGCAAACCACACGCACGCCACACTTGGAGGGTGACAAACCACTCAAACGCCACTATGGGGGGTGGCAAACCACTCGCACTCCACTCTCGTAGGGTGGCAAACCATTCGCACACCACTCTCGAGGGGTGGCAAACCACTCGCATGTCACAATGGGGGGTGGCAAATCACTCACTCGCCACTCCCCAGGGGTGGCAAACCACACCCACGCCACTCGTGGGGGGTGGCAAACCACTCGCACGCCACTTAGGGGGGTGGCAAACCACTCGTACGCCATTCTCGGGGGGTGGCAAACCACTCGCATGCCACTTAGGGCGGTGGCAAACCACTCGCATGCCACTATCGTGGGGTGCCAAACCACTCGCAAACAACCTTGGGGGGTGGCAAACCACTCTTGAGGGGTGGCAAACCACTTGCAAGCCACTCTCGAGGGTGGCAAACAACTCGCACGCCACTCCCAAGGGGTGGCAAACCACTCGCACTCCACTCTTTGGGGGTGGAAAACCTCTCACCCTCCACTCTGAGGGGTGGCAAACCACTCGCACGCCACTCTGGGGGGTGGCAAAACACTTTCACTCCACTCTTGAGAGGTGGCAAACCACTCGCACATCAAACTGGGGGGTGGCAAACCACTCGCACGCCACTCTTGGGGGGTGGCAAACCACTCGCATACCACTCGGGGGGTTGGCAAACCATTCGCACGCCACTCTCGAGGGGTGGCAAATTACTCGCACACCACTCCTAGGGGGTGGCAAACCACTCGCACGCCACTCGGGGGGGTGGCAAACTACTCCCATGCCACTCACGGGGGTGGCAAGCCATTCGCATGCCAGTCTCAGTGGGTGGCAAGCCACTCGCACACCATGCTGGGGGGTGGCAAGCAATTCGCACGCCATTCTCGGGGGGTGGCAAACCTCTTGCACAACCCACTCGAGGGGTGGCAAACCATTCGCACTCCACTCTCGAGGGGTGGCAAACCACTCGCACTCCACTCTCGAGGGGTGGCAAACCACTCGCACGCCACATTGTGGGGTGGCAAACCACTCGACCACCACTGCCGGAGGGTGGCAAACCACTCGCACGCCACTCTCGAGGGGTGGGAAAACACTCGCACGCTGCTTTGGGAGGTGGCAAACCCATCGCACGCCACTCTGGGGGGTGGCAAACCACTCGCACGCCACTCTCAGAGGGCGGCAAACCACTCGCACTCCACTCGGGTGGGTGGCAAACAACTCCCAAGCCACTTAGGGGGTGGCAAACCATTCGCATGCCACTCTCAGTGGGTGGCAAACCACTCGCACGCCACTTTCGGGGGGTGGCTAACCATACGCACTCCACTCTCGAGGGATGGCAAACCACACTCACACCACTCTCGGGGGTGGCAAACCACTTGGATGCCACTTGCGGGGGATGGAAAACCACTCGCACGCCATAAGGGGGCGTGGCAAACCACTCGCACGCCACTTTGGGGGGGTGGAAAACCAAACGCATGCTACTCTAGGGGGTGGCAAACCACTCGCTCGCTTTCCTAGTCGGGTGGCAAACCACTCGCATGCCTCTTAGGGGGTGGCAAACCATCCGCACGCCACAATCAGGGGGTGGCAAACCACTCGCATGCCTCTCTAGAGGGTGGCAAACCACTTCCAAGGCACTATCGGGTGTGGCAAATAACTCGCACAACACTCTCTCAGGGAGTGGCAAACCACTCACACGCCACTCTTGGGGGGTGGCAAACCACTCCCACGCCCCTCTAGGGGGTGGCAAACCAATCGTACGCCATTCTGGGGGGTGGCAAACCAATCGCACGCCACTTGGGGGGGGGTTGAAAACCACTTGCACGCCACTCTCGGGGGTGGCATACCACTCGCACGCCACTCTTGGGGGGTGGCAAACCACTTGCACGCCACTCTCGGTGGGTGGCAAACCACTCGCACGCCACTCTGGGGGGTCGGCAAACCACTCGCATGCAAGTCTCGGGAGGTGGTAAACCACTCCTCGGCACTGTCGGGGGGTGGCAAACCTCTCGCATGCCACTTCGAGGGGTGGCAATGCACACGCACGCCACACTGGGGGGTGGCGAACCACTTGCATGCCACTCTTGGGGGTTGGCAAACCACTCGCACACCATCAGAAGGGGTGGCAAACCACTCGCGCGCCACTCTTGGGGGTGGCAAACCTCTTGCATGCCACTCTGGGGTGGTGGCAAAGCAATCATACGCCATTGTAGGGGGTGGCAAACCACTCGCATGCCTCTCTAAAGAAGTGGCAAACCACTCGAACGCCACTTTCGGGGGGTGGAAAACCACTCGCACACCACTCTAGGCGGTGGCAATCTACTTGCAAGCCACTATGGGGGGGTGGCAATCCACTCGCACGGCACCCCGGGAAGAGACAAACCAATCGCCCCCCATTCAGGGGAGTGCCAAACCACACGCATGCCACATGCAAGGGTGGAAGACCATTCGAACGCCACTCTCAGGGGGTGGCAAACCACTGGCTTGCCACTCTTGGGGGTGGCGAACCACTCGCACGCCACTCTTGGGGTGTGGCAAACCTGTTACACGCCACTTGGGAAGGTTGCAAACCATTTGCATGCCACTCTCAAGGGGTAGCAAACCACTAGCATGCCACTGTCGGGGGGGTGGCAAACCACTCGCACGCCACTCTGGTGGGTGGCAAACCACTCGCACGCTACTCTCAGGGGCGGATAACCACTCGCACGCAAGTTTCGGGGGGTGGCAAACCTCTCGCACGGCACCTTGAGGGGTGGCAAAACACTCGCACGCCACTCTTGAGGGGTGGCAAACCACTCGCATGCCACTCTCGGTGGGTGGCAAATGACTTGCATGCTACTCTCTAGGATTGGCAAACCACTCGCACGCCACTCTAGGGGGTAGCAAACCAATCGCACGCCGCGCGGGGGGGAATCAAACCACGTGCACGCTACTTGCGGGGGTGGCAAACCATAAGCACCCCTGTCGGGAGGTGGCAAACCACTCGCACACCACTGTAGGTGGTGGCAAACCACTTGCACCCCACTCTCGCGGGGTGGCAAACCACTCGCACGCCACTGTTGGGGGTGGCAAACCACTCGCATGGCACTCTGGTGGGTGACAAACCACTCGCACGCCACTCTTGGAGAGATGGCAAACCACTCGCACACCACTCAGGGGGTGGCAAACCATTCACACTGCGTTCTTGGGGTTGGCAAACCACTCGCAAGCCACTATGGGGGAGTGGCAAATCACTCGCACGCCACTCTAGGGGATGGCAAACCACTCACACACCACTTAGGGGTGTAGCCATCCATTCGCACACCAACTCGGGGGGTCGCAAACCATTCGCACGCCACCTGGGTTGTTGGCAAACCACTCGTAGGCCATGCTGGTGGGTGGCAAACCACTCCCATGCTGAATCTCCCCTAACTTGCTGAATTCTCCCTATTATGCTGAATCCCCGCTAACTCCCCTAATCACCCCTACCTTGCTGAATTCTCCCCATCTTGCTCAATCATCCCTCGCTTTCTTAATCAGCCCTACCTAGCTAAATCACCCCTACCTTGCTAAATCATCTCTACCTTGCTTCATCACCCCTACCTTGCTGAATTCCTACCCTTTTGCTGAATTCCCTCTAGCTTGCTTGATGACCCCTATCTTGATTAATCATCCCTACCTTGCTGAATCCCCACCACCTTGCTGAATCATTCCTACCTTGCTTAATTACGCCCACCTTGCTGAATTTCCACTACCTTTCTGTAATCCCCCTACCTTGTATATGCACTCCTACCTTGCTTAGTCTCCCATACCTTGATAAAAAACCTTGACCTTTCATTAATCACCCCTACCTTGCTAAATTCCCCCCCACGTTGCTGAATCCCAACAACCTTCCTTAATCACCCCAACATTGCTGAATTCTCAATATCTTGCTGAATCATCCCTCCCTTTCTTCATCACCCCTACCTTGCCTAATCACCCCTACCTTGCTTAATCACCCCTACCTTGCTTACTCACCCCGACCTTGCTGAATCCCCACCCTTTTGCTGAATTCCCTCTACCTTGCTTTATCACCCTTATCTTGATTAATCATCCCTACAATTTTTCATCATCCCTACCTTGCTGAATCCCGACCACCTTGCTTTTGAGCGTGCTCAAACATCTTGCTTTTTGCATGCATGGTTAGTGTATGGGCTCAAGAGCATGCTGGCCTGTGCTCGGATGCATAACCCAGGTGTGTGGGAAGTTATGGTATCTCAAGCGTTTTCGCATGTCTGAGTTCTTGAAAGGTACCCCACCAAACAACATGTTTTTTCATTTAGGATCTTGTTCACTAAAACTCTTTCCCTTTGCATACATAGCTAGTGTATGGCCTAAAGAGCATCATAGCTTGTGCTCAGATCCAAAATCCAATTGGTTGGGAAGTTATAGTATGTCAACTATTGTCCCATGACTAAACACTTGAGCGTTGCCCAACAAAACCTCAACTTTTCATTTTGCTTTTCAGATACAAAGCAATTTCTAAGCCCTTGTTTTGCATGAACAGTTAGTGCATGGGCTCAAGATAATTGTGGCTTGCGCTCAGATCCAAAACCTAAGTGTGCAAAAAGTAATGGTATTGTACAGTGGCGGAATAAATTGCCCGGATGTTTAACACTTTGTAACGTATTGTTATGCCACACATGTTTCGAAAATAGTAACACCCGTTTTTTGCCATTCTGTTACAATGTTTTTGAGTTCTGCTTCATCTGTTTCTTGCTTGGCGCGATTGTGACACAACCGGAAAGTGGGGTTGAAATTTACTCCTCGACTATCGATGTGGACATTTCCTACCGAGCGGAAGAGTAGATCTATTTTCCCCCGTCACTCGGTGTGTACATCGTCACGCGCACCAGTTGCTGGCTTAGGAGTTAGTCCGGAAGCGAGCCTACGACCGCATCGCTATGAAGCCGTTAAATGAGCGGAAGCGCGCGAGGATCATAAGCATGTTGCGTGCGGGGCATTCGACTAGGAAAATAGGCAAAGTTCTTGGCGTAGGCAAGAGCACCGTGCACGATTACAGTTTGAAACTCGCTGCCGAGACTAGTCGCGAGGAGGTGCGACCTACGATGCCTTTGGCCGGCCACCCCCGCTTAATCACTACCCGTCTCCAGTGCGGAATAATACGCGCGATTACAAGCGGAGAGGCGAAAAGCTCTGTAGACGCGGCCAAGATGTTGTTGGAGAAGCACGATCTCGCCGTAGACTCGAAGACGGTCAGGAACCCATTACGATCCGCGGGGCTGACCGCCGTGCATCAGCCCAAGAAACCCAGGCTCTCATCGAAAAACATCCGAGATCGTCTAGACTTCGCGCGGGCGCATGCCGAGTGGACGCTGGAGGACTGGAAGCGGGTGATTTGGTCTGACAAGACGAAGATAAACCGCTACTGCTCCGACGGACGTGCGTACGCCTGGATTTGCGAGGGCACCAGCCTTCGGAGCCACCAAGTCCAGCAGACAGTTAAGAATGGGGGCGGTTCTGTGATGGTGTAGGGTTGCATGACGTATGAGGGGGCGGGGTTCATGTGCAAGATAGATGGCAGGATGGATGGGCCGCTGTATCGCAACATCTTGCAAGATGAGCTCAAACAGACCATCGATTTTTTCGAGCTTTCCCCCTCAGAGGTCATTTTCCAGCACGACAATGATCCCAAGCACAGGTCTCGTCTGGTCCAAGACTGGCTTGGGGAGCAGGAGTACGAGGTGCTGGAATGGCCGTCGTGCTCCACGGACCTTAACCCAATTGAGCACCTATGGGCACACTTGAAAAGGCAGCCGCGGAAGTACGAAAAGCCGCCAAGTGGAATGCTGGAGCTGTGGGAGAGGGTGCAGGAGGAATGGGACAAGATACCGCCGGAGGTGTGTGCAAACCTGATCGACAGCCTGCCGAGGAGGATCAAGGCAGTGATTCGGGCAAAGGGACGCTGGACTAGGTACTAGTTTTCACAGAATCTAGTATGAGCTCTGTTTCCGGTACTAATTGTCCGGATGTTATCCTATGCTATGCTTAGGTGTTTAAGGACCATGTGTGGTACTACTTTGGTCTTTGTCAACTCGAGTGAGTGCTCTAACTGAACTTCTAAGCGTGAATGCACACCATACATTAAGGCTTAATGTATACACCGCTGCACTCATTAAAATGCCAAAAAAAGCTGAACATGTGGACAATTTATTCCGCCACTGTATGTGTTTCTTTTTCCAGTACTTGAGCATTCTCCTACGAGACCTCAACTTGGTTGTTTTGCTAATGATCGTGCTCTAACATCTTGCTTTTTGCATGCCTGGTTAGTGCATGGGCTCAAGAGCATGCTGGCCTGTGCTCGGATGCAGAACCCAGGTGTGTGGGAAGTTATGGTATCTCAAGCGTTTTCGCATGTCCAAATTCTTGAGTGGTACCCCACCAAACAACAACCTGTTTTTTCATTTAGGATCTTGTTCAGTAAAACTCCTTCCCTTTGCATACATAGCTATTGTATGGCCTCAAGAGCATCATGGCTTGTGCTCAGATGCAAAATCCAAGTGGTTGGGAAGTTATAGTATGTCAACTATTGTCCCATGACTAAACACTTGAGCATTGCCCAACAAAACCTCAACTTTTCATTTTGTTTTTCAGATACAAAGCAATTTCTAAGCCCTTGTTTTGCATGAACAGTTAGTGCATGGGCTCAAGATAACCGTGGCTTGTGCTCAGATCCAAAACCTAAGTGTGCAAAAAGTAATGGTATTGTATGTGTTCCTTTTTCCAGTACTTGAGCATTTTCCTACGATACCTCAACTTGGTTATCTTGCTATTGAGCGTGCTCAAACATCTTGATCTTTACATGCATGGTTAGTGTATGGGCTCAAGAGCATGCTGGCCTGTGCTCGGATGCAAAACCCAGGTGTGTGGGAAGTTATGGTATCTCAAGCGTTTTCGCATGTCCAAGTTCTTGAGTGGTACCCCACCAAACAACAACCTGTTTTTTCATTTAGGATCTTGTTCACGAAAACTCCTTCCCTTTGCATACATAGCTAGTGTATGGCCTCAAGAGCATCATGGCTTGTGCTCAGATGCAAAATCCAAGTGGTTGGGAAGTTATAGTATGTCAACTATTGTCCCATGACTAAACACTTGAGCATTGCCCAACAAAACCTCAACTTTTCAGTTTGTTTTTCAGATACAAAGCAATTTCTAAGCCCTTGTTTTGCATGAACAGTTAGTGCATGGGCTCAAGATAACCGTGGCTTGTGCTCAGATCCAAAACCTAAGTGTGCAAAAAGTAATGGTATTGTATGTGTTCCTTTTTCCAGTACTTGAGCATTTTCCTACGAGACCTCAACTTGGTTATCTTGCTATTGAGCGTGCTCAAACATCTTGATCTTTACATGCATGGTTAGTGTATGGGCTCAAGAGCATGCTGGCCTGTGCTCGGATGCAAAACCCAGGTGTGTGGGAAGTTATGGTATCTCAAGCGTTTTCGCATGTCCAAGTTCTTGAGTGGTACCCCACCAAACAACAACCTGTTTTTTCATTTAGGATCTTGTTCACGAAAACTCCTTCCCTTTGCATACATAGCTAGTGTATGGCCTCAAGAGCATCATGGCTTGTGCTCAGATGCAAAATCCAAGTGGTTGGGAAGTTATAGTATGTCAACTATTGTCCCATGACTAAACACTTGAGCATTGCCCAACAAAACCTCAACTTTTCAGTTTGTTTTTCAGATACAAAGCAATTTCTAAGCCCTTGTTTTGCATGAACAGTTAGTGCATGGGCTCAAGATAACCGTGGCTTGTGCTCAGATCCAAAACCTAAGTGTGCAAAAAGTAATGGTATTGTATGTGTTCCTTTTTCCAGTACTTGAGCATTTTCCTACGATACCTCAACTTGGTTATCTTGCTATTGAGCGTGCTCAAACATCTTGATCTTTACATGCATGGTTAGTGTATGGGCTCAAGAGCATGCTGGCCTGTGCTCGGATGCAAAACCCAGGTGTGTGGGAAGTTATGGTATCTCAAGCGTTTTCGCATGTCCAAGTTCTTGAGTGGTACCCCACCAAACAACAACCTGTTTTTTCATTTAGGATCTTGTTCACGAAAACTCCTTCCCTTTGCATACATAGCTAGTGTATGGCCTCAAGAGCATCATGGCTTGTGCTCAGATGCAAAATCCAAGTGGTTGGGAAGTTATAGTATGTCAACTATTGTCCCATGACTAAACACTTGAGCATTGCCCAACAAAACCTCAACTTTTCATTTCGTTTTTCAGATACAAAGCAATTTCTAAGCCCTTGTTTTGCATGAACAGTTAGTGCATGGGCTCAAGATAACCGTGGCTTGTGCTCAGATCCAAAACCTAAGTGTGCAAAAAGTAATGGTATTGTATGTGTTCCTTTTCCCACTACTTGAGCATTTTCCTACGAGACCTCAACTTGGTTATCTTGCTATTGAGCGTGCTCAAACATCTTGATCTTCACATGCATGGTTAGTGTATGGGCTCAAGAGCATGCTGGCCTGTGCTCGGATGCAAAACCCAGGTGTGTGGGAAGTTATGGTATCTCAAGCGTTTTTGCATGTCCAAGTTCTTGAGTGGTACCCCACCAAACAACAACCTGTTTTTTCATTTAGGATCTTGTTCACGAAAACTCCTTCCTTTTGCATACATAGCTATTGTATGGCCTCAAGAGCAGCATGGCTTGTGCTCAGATCCAAAATCCAAGTGGTTGGGAAGTTATAGTATGTCAACTATTGTCCCATGACTAAACACTTGAGCATTGCCCAACAAAACCTCAACTTTTCATTTTGTTTTTCAGATACAAAGCAATTTCTAAGCCCTTGTTTTGCATGAACAGTTAGTGCATGGGCTCAAGATAATTGTGGCTGGTGCTCAGATCCAAAACCTAAGTGTGCAAAAAGTAATGGTATTGTATGTGTTCCTTTTTCCAGTACTTGAGCATTTTCCTACGAGACCTCAACTTGGTTATCTTGCTATCGAGCGTGCTCAAACATCTTGCTTTTTACATGCATGGTTAGTGTATGGGCTCAAGAGCATGCTGGCCTGTGCTCGGATGCAAAACCCAGGTGTGTGGGAAGTTATGGTACAGTATCTCAAGCGTTTTCGCATGTCCAAGTCCTTGCTAAATTCTCCATATCTTGCTGAATCATCCCTACCTTGCCTAATCATCCCTACCTTGCTGAATCACCCCTTCCTTGCATAATCAACCCTACCTTGCTTAATCACCCCTACCTTGCAAAATTTCCACCCCTTTGCTGAATCACCTCTTCCTTGCTTAATCACCCCTACCTTGCTTCATCACCCCTTCATTGCTTAATCACCCCTTTCTTGCTGAATTCCCACTACCTTGTTTAGTCACCGCTACTTTGCTGTAATTTTGTTCCAATGCTGTATTCCCTCTAGATTTCTTGATCACCCCTACCTTGATAAATCATTCGTATGATCTTAATCATCCCTACGTTGCTGAATCCCCCCTACCTTGCAGAAACATCCCTACCTTGCTTGTGTACGCCTACCTTACTGAATTCCCCTTACCCTGTTGAAGAAATCCTATCTTGCTTAGTCTCCCATACCTTGTTTAATAACCCCTTCCTAGCATTGATCACCCCTAACTTACTGAATTCCCCCTCTCTGGGTGGGTGGCAAACCACTCATACGCCACTCTCGGTGGGTGGCAAACCACTCGCACGCCACCCTGGGGGCTGGCAAACCACCTGCACGCCACTCTTGGGGGGTGGCAATCCACTCGCACGTCACTGTGGAGGGTGCCAAACCACTCGGACGCCATTCTTGGGGGGTGGCAAATCACTCAAACGCCACTCTTTGGGGAAGGCAAACCTCTCGCACGCCACACTCGAGGGGTGGCAAACCACTCGCACGCCACTCTGGGGAGGTGGCAAACCACCCGCACGCCACTTTGGGGGTGGCAAACCTCTCGCACGCCACACTCGGGGGGTGGCAAACCACTCGCACTCCACTCTCGCGGGGTGGCAAACCATTCGCACGCCACTCTTTACGGGTGGCAAACCACTCGCACGTCACACAAGGAGTGGCAAATCACTCGCACACGACTCCTACGGGGTGGCAAACCACTCGCACGCCACTCGGGGGAGTGGCAAACCACTCGCACGCCACTCTGGGAGGTGGCAAACTACTCGCACTTCACTCCCACGGGATGGCAAACCATTCGCACGCCACTCTCGAGGGGTGCCAAACCACTCCCACGTCATACTGGGGGGTGGCAAATCACTCGCACGCCACTTCTAGGGGGTGGAAAACAACTCGCAGGCCACTCGAGGGGGTGGCAAACCACTCGCACGCCACTCTTGGGAGGTGGCAAACCACTCCAAAGCAACTTAGGGAGGTGGCAAACCACTCGCACACCACTTCGGGGGGTGGCAAACAACCCGCACTCCACTTCGGGGGGTGGCAATCCACTCGCATGCCACTCAAGGGGGTGGCAAGCCATTCGCACGCCACTCTCAAGGGGTGGCAACCCAGACGCATGTAACTCTGGGGGGTGGCCAAGAACTCGCACGCCAGTCTCGGGGGGTGGCAAAGCACTCGCATGCCACTCAAGGGGGTGGCAAACCACTCCCAAGCCACTCTTGGGGGGGGGGGAAACCATTCGAACGCCACTCTGGGGGGGTGGCAAACCACTCATATGCCACTCTCGGGGGGTGGCAAACCACTCGCATGCCACTCTTGGGGGTTTAGGAAACCACTCTTACGCCGCACGCAGTGTGACAAACCACTTGCACCCCACTTTCGGGGGTGGCAAACCACTCGCACGCCACTCTGGAGGGTGCCAAACCACTTGGACGCCATTCTTGGGGGGTGGCAAATCACTCGCACGCCACTCTCGAGGGAAGGCAAACCTCTCGCACGCCACACTCGAGGAGTGGTAAACCATTCGCACTCCACTCTGGGGGGTGGCAAACCACTCGCACGCCACTCTGGAGAGGTGGCAAACCACCCGCACGCCACTTTGGGGGGTGGCAAACCACTCGTACGCCACTCCCGGATGATGGCAAACCACTCGCATGCCACTCTTGCGGGGTGGCAAACCTCTCGCAGACCACACTCGAGGGGTGGCAAACCACTTGCACTCCACTCTCGGGGGGTGGCAAACCATTCGCACGCAATTTTGGGTGGTGGCAATCCATAAGCACGCCACCTTGGGGGGTGGCAAGCCACTCGCACGCCACTCTCAGGGGGTGCCAAACAACTCGCACTCCACTTCGGGAGGTGGCAAACCACTGGTACGCCACCCTGGGGGGGTGGAAAACCACTCGCACTCCACTTTCAGGGGGTGGCAAACCACTCGCACGCCACTCTCAAGGGGTCGCAAACCACTCGCCTACTACTTTGGGGGGTGGCAAACCACTCGCACTCCACTCTCGAGGGGCTGCAAACCACTGGCACGTCACACAGACGGGAGGCAAACCACTCGCACGCCGCACGGCGTGGTGACAAACCACTTGCACCCCACTTGCGTGGGTGCTAAAATAGTCGTACACCACTCTTTAGGGGTGGCAAACCACTCGCACGCCACTCTGGAGGGTGGCAAACCACTCGCACGCCATTCTCAAGGGGTGGCAAACCACTCGCACGCCACTCTCCGGGGAAGGCAAACCTCTCGCACGCCACACTCGAGGCGTGGCAAACAACTCGCACGCCACTCTGGTGGGGTGGCAAACCACTCGCACTCCACTCTCAGGGGGTGGCAAACCAGTTGCACGCCACCTTGGGGGGTGGCAAACCCCTTGTACGCAACTCTAGGAGGGTGGCAAACCACTCGCAATCCACTCTTGGGGGGTGGCAAACCATTCGTACGCGATTCTCGGGGGGTGGCAATCCACACCCATGCCACCTTGGGGGGTGGCAAACCATACGCACGCCACTTTCGGGGGGTGGCAAACCACTCGCACGCCACTCGGGTGGGTGGCAAACCACTCCCAAGCCACTTAGGGGGTTGGCAAACCATTCGCATGCCACTCTCAGTGGGTGCCAAACCACTCGCCCGCACCTTCGGGGGGTGGCAATCTACTCGCATGCCACTCAAGGGGGTGGCAAACCATTCGCACGCCACTCTCAGGGGGTGGCAACCCACACGCACGTCAGTCTTGGGGGTGGTAAACAACTTGCACGCCAGTCTTGGGGGGTGGCAAAGCACTCGCACACCACTCAAGGGGGTGGCAAACCACTCGCACGCCACCCTGGGGGCTGGCAAACCACTCGCACGCCACTCTTAGGGGGTTGCAAACCTCTTGCAGGCCACTCTCAAGGTGTGGCAAACCACTTGCACGTCGCTTTGGGGGGTGGCAAACCACTCCCACGCCACTCTTAGGGTGTGGCAAACCACTCGCACGCCACTCTCGGGGGGAGGAAAACCAGTCGCACGCCACTCTGGGGTTGGGCAAACAACTCCCACGCCACTCGGGGCGACACCAAACCACTCGCAAGCCACTCTTGAGGGGTGGCAAACAACTCTTATGTCACTCGGAGGGGTGGCAAAAGCACTCCCAAGACACTCTCGGGGATTGGCGAATAACTCACACGCCACTATCGGGGGGTGGCAAACCAATCACATGCCATGCGGGGGGGTGACAAACCACTTGCACGCCACATGTGAGAGTGGCAAACCATTCGCACACCACTTGTAGGGGGTGGCCGACCATTTGCACACCACCTTGGGGGCTTGCAAACCACTCGCAAACCACTCTCGAGGGGTGGCAAACCACTCGCACGCCACTCGGCTGGGTAGCAAACCATTCCCAAGCCACTGTGGATGGGGGGCAAACCATTCGCACGCCACTCTCAAGGGGTGGCAAACCACTCACACGCCACTCTCGGGAGGTGGCAACCCATACGCACGTCACTCTGAGGGGTGGGAAACAACTTGCACGCCACCCTCAAGGGGTGGCAAGCCACTCGTACGTCACTCGGGGGGTGGCAAACCCCTCCCAAGCCACTCTGGTGGGGGAAAAACCATTCGCACGCCACACTTGCGGGGTGGCAAACCACTCACACGCCACTCTCGGAGGTTGGCAAACCACTAGCACGCCACTTTGGGGGGTGGCAAACTACTCACACACCACTCTGGGGCATGGCAAAACACTCGCACTCCACTCTCGAAGGGTGCCAAACCACTTGCCCGTCATAGTGGAGGGTGGGAAACCACTCGCACGGCGGGGTGACAAACAATTTGCTCCCCACTTGCGGGGGTGGCAAACCAGTCGCACATCACTCTCAGGGGATGGCAAACCACTCGCACGACACTTTGGTGGCAAACCACTCGCACGCCACTCTCGGGGGATGGCAAACCTCTCGCACGCCACACTTGAGGGGGTGGCATACAACTCGCACCCCATTTTCGAGGGTGGCAAACCAATAGCATGCCACTCTCAAGGTGTGCCAAACCACTTGCACGCCACTTTGAGGGGTGGCAAACCACTCCCACGCCATTCTCGGAGGGTGGCAAACCACTCGCACGCCACTCTCGGGGGGTGGAAAAGCAATCGCATGCCAGTCTGGGGGGTGGCAATTCACTCGCACACCACTCGGGGGGGTGGCAAACCACTCACACTCCACTCTCGGAGGGTGGCAAACCATTCGCACGCCACTCTCGAGGGGTGGCAAACCACTCGCACGCCACTTTCAGGGGTGGCAAACCCAGAGCACGCCACTTTCAAGGTGTGGCAAACCACTTTCACGCCACTTTGGGGGGTGGCAAACCATTCCCACGCCACTCTCTGATGGTGGCTGACCACTCGCACGCCAATCTCGGGGGGTGGAAAACCACTCGCACGCCACTCTCGAGGGTGGCAAACCTCTCGCACGCCACACTGAAGGGGTGGCAAACAACTCGCATTCCACTCTGGGCGGTGGCAAACCACTCGCACGCCATGCAGAGGGGTTACAAACAACTCGCACCCCACTTTTGGGGGTGGCAAACCAATTGCACGCCACTCTCAAGGTGTGGCAAAGCACTTGCACGCCACTCTCTGGGTGTGGCAAACCACTCGCACGCCACTCTCGGGGGGAGGAAAACTAGTCGCACGCCACTCTGGAGGGTGGTAAACCACTGTTATGCCACTCGGAGGAGTGGTCAAAGCTCTCCCAGGACACTCTCGGGGATTGGCGAACCACTCATACGCCACTATCAGAGGGTGGCAAACCAATCACACGCCATGCGGGAGGGTGACAAACCACTCGCACCCCACTTCTGGGAGTGGCAAACCATTCGCACACCACTCGTAGGGGGTGGCCGACCACTCGCACGCCACCTTGGGGGCTGGCAAACCACTCGCACACCACTCTCCAGCGGTGGCAAACCACTCGCACGCGACTTGGGTGGGTGGCAAACCATTCCCAAGCCACTTGGGGGGTGGCAAACCCTTCACACGGCACTCTCGGGGGGTGGCTAACCATTCGCACACCACTCTCGGGGGGTGGCAAACCACTCACACGCCACTCTGAGGGGTTTCAAACAACTCGCACGCCACCCTCTGGGGGTTGCAAGCCACTAGCACGCCACTCGGGGGGGTGGCAAACCACTCCCAAGCCACTCTGGTGGGGGGAAAACCATTCGCACGCCACTCTCGAGGGGTGCCAAACCACTCGCCCGTCACAGTGGAGGGTGGGAAACAACTCGCACGGCGGGGAGACAAACCATTTGCACCCCATTGCGGGGTCGGCAAACCAGTCGCACACCACTCTTAGGGGGTGGCAAACCATTCGCACGACACTTTGGTGGCAAACCACTCGAACGCCACTCTCAGGGGGTCGCAAACCACTCCCTTGTCACTCTTGGGGGGTGGCAAACCACTCGCACGCCACTCTGAGGGGTGGCAAAACCACTCGCACTCCACTCTCGAGGGGTAGCACCACTCGCACGTCTTACTGGGGGGTGACAAATACCTCTCACGCCACTCCCAAGGTGTGGCAAACCACTCGCACGCCACTCGGAGGGGTAGGAAACCACTCCCAAGCCACTCAGGGGGGTGGCAAACCATTCGCATGCCATTCTCACTGGGTGGCAAACCACTCGCACGCCACTTCGAGGGGTAGCAAACCACTCGCACTCCACTTTGGGGGGTGGAAAACCACTCGCATGCCACTCTGAGGGGTGGCGAACCACTTACACACTACTCTGGGGGGGTTGCAAACCACTCGCACGTCACTCTTTGGGGGTGGCAAACCTCTCGCACGCCACACTCAAGGGTTGGCACACCACTCGCAATCCTCTCTCGGAGGTGGCAAACCACTCGTACGCCATTTTAAGGGGGTGGCAAACAACTCGCACTCCACTCTCAGGGGGATGGCAAACCACTCGCACTCCACTCTCGGGGGGTGCCAAACCATTCTCAGGGTGTGGCAACCCACACGCACGTCACTCTGGGGGGTGGCAAACCACTCGCATGCCACTTGGGTGGGTGGCAAACCACTCCCAACCCACGCTAGGGGGGGGGGGGGCAAACCATTCGCACGCCACTCTTGGGGGGTGGCAAACCATTCGCACGCTACTCTTGGGGGTGGCAAATCACTCGCACGCCATCTGGAGCATGGCAAAACACTCCCACTCCACTCTCGAGGGGTGGCAAACCACTCGCACGCCACTCGGGCGGGTAGCAAACCACTCCCAAGCAACTCACGGGGGTGGCAAGCCATTCGCATGCCACTCTTCGTTGGTGGCAAGCCACTCGCACACCACTCTGGGGGGTGGCAAAGCCATCGCACGCCACTCTCAGCGGGTGGCAAGCCACTTGCACGCCATTCTCGGGGGGTGGACAACCTCGCGCACATCCCAGTCGAGGGGTGGCAAACCATTCGCACTCCACTCACAAGGGGTGGCAAACCACTCGCACGCCACTCCCGGGGGGTGGCAAACCACTCGCACGCCACTCTTGGGGGGTGGCAAAACACACGCACGCCACTCTGGGAGGTGGCAAACCCATTGCAGGCCACTGTTGGGGGGTGGCAAACCACTCGCACGCCACTCTCGGAGGGTGGCAAACCTCTCACACATCACACTCGAGGAGTGGCAAACCACTTGCACGCCACTCTGGGGGGTGGCAAACCACTCGCACGCCACTCTCTGGGGGCGGCAAACCACTCGCACTGCACTCAGGTGGGTGGCAGACAACTCCCAAGCAACTCAGGGGGTGGCAAACCATTCGCATGCCACTCTCAGTGGGTGGCAAACCACTCGCACGCCACTTTCGGGGGGTGGCTAACCACACGCACTCCACTCTCGAGGGATGGCAAACCACATTCACGCCACTCTCAGGGGTGGCAAACCACTTGGATGCCACTTGCGGGGGTGGCACACCACACACACGCCATGAGGGGGGGTGGCAAACCAATCGCACGCCACTTTGGGGGGGTGGAAAACCAATCGCATGCTACTCTAGGGGGTGGCAAACCACACGTTCGCTTCCCTAGTCGGGTGGCAAACCACTCGCACGCCCCTCTAGGGGGTGGCAAACCACTTCCAAGCCACTATGGGGTGTGGCAAATAACTCGCACAACACTCTCTCAGGGAGTGGCAAACCACTCATACGCCACTCTTGGGGGGTGGCAAACCACTCCCACGCCCCTCTAGGGGATGGCAAACCAATCGCAAGCCATTCTGGGGGGTGGCAAACCATTCGTACGCCACATGCGGGGCTGGTAAACCACTCACGCACCACTTCTGGGGGTGGAAAACCACTCGCACCCTTACCTTGCTGATTTCTCCCTATCTTGCTGAATCCCCCCTACGTGTCTTAATCACCCCTACCTTGCTAAATCACCCCTACCTTGCTTAGTTACCCCTACCTTGCTTATTCACCCCTACCTTACTTTATCACCCCTACCTTGCTTAATCACCCCTACCTTGCATAATCACCCCTACCTTGCTTAATCACCCCTACCTTGCTTACTTACCCCTTACTTTCTTAGTCACACCTACCTTGCTTAATCATCCCTAATTCTATTAATCAACCCTACCTTGCTGAATCACTACTACCTTGCTTAATCACCCCTTCTTTGCTCAATTCTCCCTATCTTGTTGTTTCCCCCATACCTTGCTGAATTCTCCCTATCTGGCTGAATTATCCCTACCTTGCTTAATCACCCCTACCTTGCTTAATCACCCCTACCTTGCTGAATCACCCCTACCTTGCTTAATCACCCCTACCTTGTTTAATCATCCCTACCTTGCTTAATCACCCCTACCTTGCTGAATCACCACTACTTTGCTTAATCACCCCTACTCTGCATAATAACCCCTTCCTTGCATAATCACCCCTACCTTGCTGAATCACCCCTACCTTGCTTAATCACCCCTACCTTGCTTATTCACCCCTACCTTGCTTAATCACCCCTACCTTGCTTACTCACCCCTCACTTGCTTAATCACACCTACCTTGCTTAATCATCCCTACTTCTATAAATTAACCCTACCTTGCTGAATCACTACTACCTTGCTTAATCACCCCTTCCTTGCTGAATTCTCCCTATCTTGCAGTTTCCCCCATACCCTGCTGAATTCTCCCTATCTGGCTGACTCATCCCGACCTTGCTTTATCACCCCTACCTTGCTTAATCACACCTACCTTGCTTAATCACCCCTACTTTGCTTAAACACCCCTACCTTGCTTAATCACCCCTACCTTGCTTAATCACCCCTACCTTGCTTAATCACCCCTATCTTGCTTAATCACCCCTACCTTCCATAATCACCCCTACCTTGCTTATTCACCCCTACCTTGCTTACTCACCCCAACCATGCTTAATCACCTCTACCTTGCTTAATCACCCCTACCCTGCGTAATCACCCCTACTCTGCTTAATCACCCCTACATTGCTTAATCACCCCTACCTTGCTTAATCACCCCTACCTTGCTTAATCACCCCTACCTTGCTTAATCACCCCTACCTTGCATAATCACCCCTACTTCAATTTTCACCCCTTCCTTGCTGAATTCTCCCTATCTATCATAATCCCCCCTACATGCTCAATTCTCCCTATCTTGCTGAATCATCCCTATCTTGCTTAATCACCCCTACCTTGCTTAATCACCCCTACCTTGCTGATTTCTCCCTATCTTGCTGAATCCCCCCTACCTGTCTTAATCACCCCTGCCTTGCTTAATCACCCCTATCTTGCTTCATCGCCCTTACATTGCATAATCACCCCTATCGTGGTTAATCACCCCTTCCTTGTTTTATCACCCCTATCTTGCTTAATCACCCCTACCTTGCTTAATCACCCCTACCTTGCTTAATCACCCCTACCTTGCTTAATCACCCCTACCTTGCGTATTCACCCCTACCTTGCTTAATCACCCCTACCTTGCATACTCACCCCTTACTTGCTTAATCACACCTACCTTGCTTAATCATCCCTACTTCTATAAATCAACCCTACCTTGCTGAATCACTACTACCTTGCTTAATCACCCCTTCCTTGCTGAATTCTCCCTATCTGGCTGAATCATCCCTACCTTGCTTAATCACCCCCTACCTTGCTTAATCACCCCTACCTTGCTGAATCACCCCTACCTTGCTTAATCACCCCTACCTTGTTTAATCATCCCTACCTTGCTTAATCACCCCTACCTTGCTTAATCACCCCTACCTTTCTTAATCACCCGTACCTTGCTCAATCACCCCTATCGTGGTTAATCATCCCTACCTTGCTTAATCACCCCAACCTAGCTTAAGCACCCCTACCTTGCTTAATCACCCCTAATCTGCTTAATCACCCCTACCTTGCTTAATCATCCCTACCTAGCTAAATCACCCCTACCTTGCTTAATCACCCCTACCTTGCTTAATCACCCGTACCTTGCCTAATCACCCCTACCTTGCTTAATCACCCCTACTTCTATTAATCAACCCTACCTTGCTGAATCACTACTACCTTGCTTAATCATCTCTTCCTTGCTGAATTCTCCCTATCTTCCAGAATCCCCCCTACCTTGCTGATTTCTTCCTATCTTGATTAATCACCCCTACCTTGCTTAATCACCCTTACCTTGCTGATTTCTCCCTATCTTGCTGAATCCCCCCTACGTGTCTTAATCACCCCTACCTTGATTAATCACCCCTACCTTGCTTAGTCACCCCTACATTGCTTAATCACCCCTACCTTGCATAATCACCGCTACCTTGCTTAATCACCCCTACTCTGCTGAATCACCCCTACCTTGCTTAATCACCCCTACCTTGCTTAATCACCCCTACCTTGCTTAATCACCCCTACCTTGCTTACTTACCCCTTACTTGCTTAATCACACCTACCTTTCTTAATAATCCCTACTTCTATTAATCATCCCTACCTTGCTGAATCAGTACTTCCTTGCATAATCACCCCTTCCTTGCTGAATTCTCCCTATCTTGTTGTTTCCCCCATACCTTGCTGAATTCTCCCTATCTGGCTGAATCATCCCTACCTTGCTTAATCACCCCCTACCTTGCTTAATCACCCCTACCTTGCTGAATCACCCCTACCTTGCTTAATCACCCCTACCTTGTTTAATCATCCCTACCTTGCTTAATCACCCCTACCTTGCTTAATCACCCCTACCTTTCTTAATCACCCGTACCTTGCTCAATCACCCCTATCGTGGTTAATCATCCCTACCTTGCTTAATCACCCCAACCTAGCTTAAGCACCCTTACCTTGCTTAATCACCCCTAATCTGCTTAATCACCCCTACCTTGCTTAATCATCCCTACCTAGCTAAATCACCCCTACCTTGCTTAATCACCCCTACCTTGCTTAATCACCCGTACCTTGCCTAATCACCCCTACCTTGCTTAATCACCCCTACTTCTATTAATCAACCCTACCTTGCTGAATCACTACTACCTTGCTTAATCATCTCTTCCTTGCTGAATTCTCCCTATCTTCCAGAATCCCCCCTACCTTGCTGAATTCTTCCTATCTTGATTAATCACCCCTACCTTGCTTAATCACCCTTACCTTGCTGATTTCTCCCTATCTTGCTGAATCCCCCCTACGTGTCTTAATCACCCCTACCTTGCTTAATCACCCCTACCTTGCTTAGTCACCCCTACCTTGCTTAATCACCCCTACCTTGCATAATCACCGCTACCTTGCTTAATCACCCCTACTCTGCTGAATCACCCCTACCTTGCTAAATCACCCTTACCTTGCTTATTCACCCCTACCTTGCTTAATCACCCCTACCTTGTTTAATCATCCCTACCTTGCTTAATCACCCCTACCTTGCTTAATCACCCCTACTTTGCTTAACCACCCCTACTCTGTATAATTACCCCTACCTTGCATAATCACCCCTACCTTGCTTAATCACCCCTACCTTGCTTATTCACCCCTACCATGCTTAATCACCCCTACCTTGCTTACTCACCCCTTACTTACTTAATCACACCTACCTTGGTTAATCATCCCTACTTCTATAAATTAACCCTTCCTTGCTGAATCACTACTACCTTGCTTAATCACCCCTTCCTTGCTGAATTCTCCCTATCTTGCAGTTTCCCCCATACCTTGCTGAATTCTCCCTATCTGGTTGACTCATCCCGACCTTGCTTTATCACCCCTACCTTGCTTAATCACCCCTACCTTGCTGAATCACCCCTACCTTGCTTTATCACACCTACCTTATATAATCATCCCTACCTTGCTTAATCACCCCTACATTGCTTAATCACTTCTACCTTGCTTAATCACCCCTACTCTGCTTAAACACCCCTACCTTGCATAATCACCCCTACATTGCTTAATCACCCCAACCTTGCTTAATCACCCCTACCTTGCTTAATCACCCCTACCTTGCTGTATCACCCCTTCCTTGCTTAATCACCCCTACCTTGCTTAATCACCCCTATCTTGCTTAATCACCCCTCCCTTCCTTAATCACCCCTACCTTGCTTATTCACCACTACCTTGCTTACTCACCCCAACCATGGTTAATCACCTCTACCTCGCTTAATCACCCCTACCTTGCGTAATCACCCCTCCTCTGCTTAATCACCCCTACATTGCTTAATCACCCCGACCTTGCTTAATCACCCCTACCTTTCTTAATCACCCGTACCTTGCTTAATCACCCCTATCGTGGTTAATCATCCCTACCTTGCTTAATCACCCCAACCTAGCTTAAGCACCCCTACCTTGCTTAATCACCCCTAATCTGCTTAATCACCCCTACCTTGCTTAATCATCACTACCTAGCTAAATCACCCCTACCTTGCTTAATCACCCCTACCTTGCTTAATCACCCCTACCTTGCCTAATCACCCCTACCTTGCTTAATCACCCCTACTTCTATTAATCAACCCTACCTTGCTGAATCACTACTACCTTGCTTAATCATATCTTCCTTGCTGAATTCTCCCTATCTTCCAGAATCCCCCCTACCTTGCTGAATTCTTCCTATCTTGATTAATCACCCCTACCTTGCTTAATCACCCTTACCTTGCTGATTTCTCCCTATCTTGCTGAATCCCCCTACGTGTCTTAATCACCCCTACCTTGATTAATCACCCCTACCTTGCTTAGTCACCCCTACATTGCTTAATCACCCCTACCTTGCATAATCACGGCTACCTTGCTTAATCACCTCTACTCTGCTGAATCACCCCTACCTTGCTTAATCACCCCTACCTTGCTTAATCACCCCTACCTTGCTTAATCACCCCTACCTTGCTTACTTACCCCTTACTTGCTTAATCACACCTACCTTGCTTAATAATCCCTACTTCTATTAATCATCCCTACCTTGCTGAATCAGTACTTCCTTGCATAATCACCCCTTCCTTGCTGAATTCTCCCTATCTTGTTGTTTCCCCCATACCTTGCTGAATTCTCCCTATCTGGCTGAATTATCCCTACCTTGCTTAATCACCCCTACCTTGCTTAATCACCCCTACCTTGCTGAATCACCCCTACCTTGCTTAATCACCCCTACCTTGTTTAATCATCCCTTCCTTGCTTAATCACCCCTACCTTGCTGAATCACCACTACTTTGCGTAATCACCCCTTCTCTGCATAATTACCCCTACCTTGCATAATCACCCCTACCTTGCTGAATCACCCCTACCTTGCTTAATCACCCCTACCTTGCTTATTCACCCCTACCTTGCTTAATCACCCCTACCTTGCTTACTCACCCCTCACTTGCTTAATCACACCTACCTTGCTTAATCATCCCTACTTCTATAAATTAACCCTAACTTGCTGAATCACTACTACCTTGCTTAATCACCCCTTCCTTGCTGAATTCTCCCTATCTTGCAGTTTCCCCCATACCTTGCTGAATTCTCCCTATCTGGCTGACTCATCCCGACCTTGCTTTATCACCCCTACCTTGCTTAATCACCCCTACTTTGCTTAAACACCCCTACCTTGCTTAATCACCCCTACCTTGCTTAATCACCCCTACCTTGCTTAATCACCCCTATCTTGCTTAATCACCCCAACCTTCCTTAATCACCTCTACCTTGCTTAATCACCCCTACCCTGCGTAATCACCCCTACTCTGCTTAATCACCCCTACATTGCTTTATCACCCCTACCTTGCTTAATCACCCCTACCTTGCTTAATCACCCCTACCTTGCTTAATCACCCCTACCTTGCATAATCACCCCTACTTCTATTAATCACCCCTTCCTTGCTGAATTCTCCCTATCTATCATAATCCCCCCTACATGCTGAATTCTCCCTATCTTGCTGAATCATCCCTATCTTGCTTAATCACCCCTACCTTGCTTAATCACCCCTACCTTGCTGATTTCTCCCTATCTTGCTGAATCCCCCCTACCTGTCTTAATCACCCCTGCCTTGCTTAATCACCCCTATCTTGCTTAATCGCCCTTACATTGCATAATCACCCCTATCGTGGTTAATCACCCCTTCCTTGTTTTATCACCCCTATCTTGCTTAATCACCCCTACCTTGCTTAATCACCCCTACCTTGCTTAATCACCCCTACCTTGCTTAATCACCCCTACCTTGCGTATTCACCCCTACCTTGCTTAATCACCCCTACCTTGCATACTCACCCCTTACTTGCTTAATCACACCTACCTTGCTTAATCATCCCTACTTCTATAAATCAACCCTACCTTGCTGAATCACTACTACCTTGCTTAATCACCCCTTCCTTGCTGAATTCTCCCTATCTTGCAGTTTCCCCCATATCTTGCTGAATTCTCCCAATCTGGCTGACTCATCCCGACCTTGCTTTATCACCCACTACCTTGCCTTATCACCCCTTCCTTGCTTAATCACCCCTACCTTGCTGAATCACCCCTACCTTGCTTAATCACTCCTACCTTGTATAATCATCCCTACCTTGCTTAATCACCCCTACCTTGCTCAATCACCCCTTCCTTGCTTAATCACCCCTACTCTGCTTAAACACCCCTACCTTGCATAATCACCCCTACCTTGCTTAATCACCCCTACCTTGCTTAATCACCCCTACCTAGCTTAATCACCCCTTCCTTGCTTTTTCACCCCTTCCTTGCTTAATCACCCCTACCTTTGGTAATCACCCCTATCTTGCTTAATCACCCCTACCTTGCTCAATCACACGTACCTTGCTTAGTCACCCCTACCTTGCTTAATCACCCCTTCCTTGCTGAATTCTCGCTATCTTGCTGAATCCCCCCTACCTTGCTGAATTCTCCCTATGTGGCTGAATCATCCCTACCTATCTTTATCACCCCTACCTTGCATAATGACCCCTACCTTGCTTAATCACCCCTACTTCTATTAATCAACCATACCTTGGTGAATTCCCTCTACCATGTTTAAGAACACCTACCTAGCATTAATTACCCCTACCTTTCTGATTTCCCCCTCTCTTGCGGAACCCACCCTACCTCGCTGAATCGCTCCTTCCTCATCGAATCAACCCTACCTTGCTGAATCCCCGCTACCTTCGTTAATTACCCCTACGTTGCTGAATTCTCCCTATCTTGCTGAATCATCCCTTCCTTGCTTAATCACCCCTACCTTGCTCAATCACCCCTACCTTGCTTAATCACCCCTACTCTGCTTAATCACCCCTGCCTTGCTTAATCACCCCTATCTTGCTTAATCGCCCTTACATTGCATAATCACCCCTATCGTGGTTAATCACCCCTTCCTTGTTTTATCACCCCTATCTTGCTTAATCACCCCTACCTTGCTTAATCACCCCTACCTTGCTTAATCACCCCTACCTTGCTTAATCACCCCTACCTTGCGTATTCACCCCTACCTTGCTTAATCACCCCTACCTTGCATACTCACCCCTTACTTGCTTAATCACACCTACCTTGCTTAATCATCCCTACTTCTATAAATCAACCCTACCTTGCTGAATCACTACTACCTTGCTTAATCACCCCTTCCTTGCTGAATTCTCCCTATCTTGCAGTTTCCCCCATACCTTGCTGAATTCTCCCTATCTGGCTGACTCATCCCGACCTTGCTTTATCACCCACTACCTTGCCTTATCACCCCTTCCTTGCTTAATCACCCCTACCTTGCTGAATCACCCCTACCTTGCATAATCACTCCTACCTTGTATAATCATCCCTACCTTGCTTAATCACCCCTACCTTGCTCAATCACCCCTTCCTTGCTTAATCACCCCTACTCTGCTTAAACACCCCTACCTTGCATAATCACCCCTACCTTGCTTAATCACCCCTACCTTGCTTAATCACCCCTACCTAGCTTAATCACCCCTTCCTTGCTTTTTCACCCCTTCCTTGCTTAATCACCCCTACCTTTGGTAATCACCCCTATCTTGCTTAATCACCCCTACCTTGCTCAATCACACGTACCTTGCTTAGTCACCCCTACCTTGCTTAATCACCCCTTCCTTGCTGAATTCTCGCTATCTTGCTGAATCCCCCCTACCTTGCTGAATTCTCCCTATGTGGCTGAATCATCCCTACCTATCTTTATCACCCCTACCTTGCATAATGACCCCTACCTTGCTTAATCACCCCTACTTCTATTAATCAACCATACCTTGCTGAATTCCCTCTACCATGTTTAAGAACACCTACCTAGCATTAATTACCCCTACCTTTCTGATTTCCCCCTCTCTTGCGGAACCCACCCTACCTCGCTGAATCGCTCCTTCCTCATCGAATCAACCCTACCTTGCTGAATCCCCGCTACCTTCGTTAATTACCCCTACGTTGCTGAATTCTCCCTATCTTGCTGAATCATCCCTTCCTTGCTTAATCACCCCTACCTTGCTCAATCACCCCTACCTTGCTTAATCACCCCTACTCTGCTTAATCACCCCTGCCTTGCTTAATCACCCCTATCTTGCTTAATCGCCCTTACATTGCATAATCACCCCTATCGTGGTTAATCACCCCTTCCTTGTTTTATCACCCCTATCTTGCTTAATCACCCCTACCTTGCTTAATCACCCCTACCTTGCTTAATCACCCCTACCTTGCGTATTCACCCCTACCTTGCTTAATCACCCCTACCTTGCATACTCACCCCTTACTTGCTTAATCACACCTACCTTGCTTAATCATCCCTACTTCTATAAATCAACCCTACCTTGCTGAATCACTACTACCTTGCTTAATCACCCCTTCCTTGCTGAATTCTCCCTATCTTGCAGTTTCCCCCATACCTTGCTGAATTCTCCCTATCTGGCTGACTCATCCCGACCTTGCTTTATCACCCACTACCTTGCCTTATCACCCCTTCCTTGCTTAATCACCCCTACCTTGCTGAATCACCCCTACCTTGCATAATCACTCCTACCTTGTATAATCATCCCTACCTTGCTTAATCACCCCTACCTTGCTCAATCACCCCTTCCTTGCTTAATCACCCCTACTCTGCTTAAACACCCCTACCTTGCATAATCACCCCTACCTTGCTTAATCACCCCTACCTTGCTTAATCACCCCTACCTAGCTTAATCACCCCTTCCTTGCTTTTTCACCCCTTCCTTGCTTAATCACCCCTACCTTTGGTAATCACCCCTATCTTGCTTAATCACCCCTACCTTGCTCAATCACACGTACCTTGCTTAGTCACCCCTACCTTGCTTAATCACCCCTTCCTTGCTGAATTCTCGCTATCTTGCTGAATCCCCCCTACCTTGCTGAATTCTCCCTATGTGGCTGAATCATCCCTACCTATCTTTATCACCCCTACCTTGCATAATGACCCCTACCTTGCTTAATCACCCCTACTTCTATTAATCAACCATACCTTGCTGAATTCCCTCTACCATGTTTAAGAACACCTACCTAGCATTAATTACCCCTACCTTTCTGATTTCCCCCTCTCTTGCGGAACCCACCCTACCTCGCTGAATCGCTCCTTCCTCATCGAATCAACCCTACCTTGCTGAATCCCCGCTACCTTCGTTAATTACCCCTACGTTGCTGAATTCTCCCTATCTTGCTGAATCATCCCTTCCTTCCTTAATCACCCCTACTCTGCTTAATCACCCCTACCTTGCTTAATCACCCCTACCTTGCTTAATCACCCCTACCTTGCTTAATTTCCACAACCTTGCTTAATCACCCCTTCTTCTATTGATCAACCCTACCTTGCTGAATCACTACTTCCTTGCTTAAAAATCCCTTCCTTGCTGAATTCTCCCTATCTTGCTGAATCCCCCCTACCTTGCTGAATTCTCCCTATCTGGCTGAATCATCCCTACCTTTATTTATCACCATTACCTTGCATAATGACCCCTACCTTGCTGAATTCCACCTTCCATGTTTAAGCACACCTATCTAGCATTAACTACCCCTACCTTTCTTATTTCCCCCTCTAATGCGGAACTCCCCCTACCTCGCTGAATCCCTCCTTCCTAATTGAATCAACCCTACTTTGCTGAATCCCCGCTACCTTCCTTAACCACCCCTACCTTGCTGAATTCTCCCTATCTTGCTGAATCATCCGTCCCTTTCTTAATCACCCCTACCTTGCGTAATCACCCCTACTCTGCTTAATCACCCCTACCTTGCTTAATCTCCCCTACATTGCTTTATAACCCCTACCTTGCTTAATCACAACTACCTTGCTTAATCACCCCTATCTTGCTTAATCACCCCTACCTTGCTCAATCACCCCTACCTTGCTTAATCACCCCCTACCTTGCTTAATCACCCCTACCTTGCTTACTCACCCCTACCATGCTTAATCACCTCTACCTTGCTTAATCACCCCTACCTTGCGTAATCACCCCTACTCTGCTTAATCACCCCTACCTTGCTTAATCACCCCTACCTTGCTTAATCACCCCTACCTTGCTTAATCAACCCTACCTTGCTGAATCACTACTACCTTGCTAAATCACCCCTTCCTTGCCGAATTCTCCCTATCTATCATAATCCCCCCTACATGCTGAATTCTCCCTATCTTGCTGAATCATCCCCATCTTGCTTAATCACCCTTACCTTGCTTAATCACCCCTACCTTGCTTCATCACCCCTACCTTGCATAATCACCCCTAGCTTGCTTAATCACCCCAACATTGCTTACTCACCCCTTACTTGCTTAATCACACCTACCTTGCTTAATCATCCCTACTTCTATTAATCAACCCTGCCTGGCTGAATCACTACTACCTTGCTTAATCACCCGTTCCTTGCTGAATTCTCCTATCTTGCTGTTTCCCCCATACCTTGCTGAATTCTCCCTATCTGGCTGAATCATCCCTACCTTGCTTAATCACCCCCTACCTTGCTTAATCACCCCTACCTTGCTTAATCACCCCTACCTTGCTGAATCACCCCTACCTTGCTTAATCACCCCTATCTTGTTAAATCATCCCTACCTTGCTTGATCACTCCTACCTTGCTTAATCATCCCTACCTTGCTTAATCACCCCTACCTTTCTTAATCACCCTTACCTTGTTTTATCACCCCTACCTTGCTTAATCACCCATACCTTGCTTAATCACCCATACCTTGCTTAATCACCCCTACCTTGCTTAATCATCCCTACCTTGCTTCTTCACCCCTACCTTGCTTAATGACCCCTTCCTTGCTGGATTCTCCCTATCTTGCTGAATCCCCCCTACCTTGCTGAATTCTCCCTATCTGGCTGAATCATCCCTACCTATATTTAGCACTCCTACTTCTATTAATGAACCCTACCTTGCTGAATTCCACCTTCCATGTTTAAGCACACCTACCTAGCATTAATCACCCCTACCTTTCTTATTTCCCCCTCTCTTGCGGAACCCCCCCCACCTCGCTGAATCCCCGCTACCTTCCTTAAACACCCCTACCTTGCATAATCATCCCTATCTTGCTGAATCATCTCTCCCTTTCTTAATCACCCCTACCTTGCGTAATCAACCCTACTTTGCTTAATCACCCCTACTCTACTTAATCACCCCTACCTTGCTAAATCACCCCTTCCTTGCTTAATCACCCTTACCTTGCTTAATCACCCCTACCTTGCATAATCACCCCTACCTTGCTTAATCACCCCTACTCTGCTTAATCACCCCTACCTTGCTTAATCACTCCTACCTTGCTTAATCACCCCGACCGTGCTTAATCACCCCTACCCTGCTGAATCACCCCTACATTGCTTTATCACCCCTACCTTGCTTAATCACCCCTTTCTTGCTTATTTACCCCTACCTTGCTTGATCACCCCTACCTTGCTTGATCATCCGTACCTTGCTTAATCACCCCTACCTTGCTTAATCACCCCTGCACTGCTTAATTACCCCTGCTCTGCATAATCACCCATACCTTGCTTAATCACCCCTACCTTGCTTCATCACCCCTTCCTTGCTTCATCACCCCTACCTTGCTTCATCACCCCTACCATGCTTAGTCACCCCTACCTTGCTCAATCATCCCTACCTTGCTTTATCATCCCTACTCTGCTTAATCACCCCTACCTTGCTTAATCAACCCTACCTTGCTTAATCAACCCTACCTTGCTTAATCACCCCTACCTTGCTCAATCATCCCTACCTTGCTTAATCACCACTACCTTGCTTAATCACCCCTACCTTGCTTAATCACCCCTACCTTGCTTAATCACCCCCTACCTTGCTTAATCACCCCTACCTGTCTTAATCACCCCTACCTTGCTTAATCACCCCTACCTTGCTTAATCACCCCTACCTTGCTGAATCACCCCTACCTTGCTTAATCACCCCGACCTTGGTTAATCACCCCTAGTTCTATTAATCAACCCTACCTTGCTGAATCACTACTACCTTGCTTAATCACCCCTTCCTTGCTGATTTCGCCCTATCTTCAAGAATCCCCCCTACCTTGCTAAATTCTCCCTATCTAGCTGAATCATCCCTATCTTCGTTAATCACCCCTACCTTGCTAAATCACCCCAACCTTGCTGATTTCTCCCCATCTTGCTGAATCCCCCCTACCTGTCTTAATCACCCCTACCTTGCTTAATCACCCCTACCTTGCTTCATCACCCCTACTCTGCTTAACCACCCCTACCTTGCTTAATCACCCCTACCTTGCTTAATCACCGTTACCTTGCTTAATCACGCCTACCTTGCATAATAACCCCTACCTTGCTTAATCACCCATACCTTGCTTATTCACCCCTACCTTGGATTATCACCCTCACCTTGCTTAATCACCCCTACCTTGCTGAATCACCTCTACATTGCTTAATCACCCCTACCTTGCATAATCACCCTTTTCTTGCTTTATCACCCCTACCTTGCTTGATCACCCCTACCTTGCTTGATCATCCGTACCTTGCTTAATCACCCCTACCTTGCTTAATCACCCCTGCTCTGCTTAATCACCCCTGCTCTACTTAATCACCCATACCTTGCTTAATCACCCCTACCTTGCTTCATCACCACTTCCTTGCTTGATCACCCCTACCTTGCTTCATCACCCCTGCCATGCTTAGTCACCCCTACCTTGCTTAATCACCCCTTCCTTGCTGAATTCTCCCTATGTTGCGGTATCCCCCCTACCTTGCTGCATTCTCCCTATCTGGCTGAATCATTCCTACCTATCTTTATCACCCCTACCTTGCATAATGACCCCTACCTTGCTTAATCACCCCTACTTCTATTAATCAACCCTACCTTGCTGAATTCCCCCTACCAAGTTTAAGCACACCTACCTAGCATTAAAGACCCCTGCCTTTCTGATTTCCCCCTCTCTTAGGGAACCCCCACTACCTTGCTGAATCCCTCCTTCCTTATTGAATCAACCCTACCTTGCTGAATCCCCGCTACCATCCTTAATCACCCCTACGTTGCTGAATTCTCCCTATCTTGCTGAATAATCCCTTCCTTACTAAAACACCCCTACCATGCTAAATCACACCTACTCTGCTTAATCACCCTTACCTTGCTTAATCACCCCTACTCTGGTTAATCACCCCTTTTTGGCTTAATCATCCCTACCTTGCTTAATCACCCCTGCCTTGCTTAATGACCCCTACCTTGCTAAATTTTCCCTACTTCTATTAATCAACCCTACATTGCTGAATCACCACTACCTTGCATAATCACCCCTTCCTTGCTGAATTCTCCCTATCTTGTTGTTTCCCCCATACGTTGCTGAATTCTCCCTACCTGGCTAAATCATCCCTACCTTGCTTAATCACCCCTACCTTGCATGATCACCTCTACTCTGCTTAATCACCCCAACCTTGCTTAATCACCCCTACCTTGCTTAATCATCCCTACCTTGCTTAATCACCCCTACCTTGCGTAATCAGCCCTACCTTGTTTAATCACCCCTACCTTGCTCGATCACCTCTACTCTGCTTAATCACCCCTACCTTGCTTAATCACCCCTACTTCTATTAATCAACCCTACCTTGCTGAATTCCCCCTACCAAGTTTAAGCACACCTACCTAGCATTAAATACCCCTGCCTTTCTGATTTTCCCCTCTCTTAGGGAACCCCCCCTACCTTGCTGAATCCCTCCTTCCTTATTGAATCAACCCTACCTTGCTGAATCCCCGCTACCATCCTTAATCACCCCTACGTTGCTGAATTCTCCCTATCTTGCTGAATCGTCCCTTCCTTACTAAAACACCCCTACCATGCTTTATCACACCTACTCTGCTTAATCACCCTTACCTTGCTTAATCACCCCTACTCTGCTTAATCACCCCTTTTTTGCTTAATCATCCCTACCTTGCTTTATCACCCCTGCCTTGCTTAATCACCGCTACCTTGCTTAATCACCCCTGCCTTGCTTAATAACCCCTACCTTGCTAAATCATCCGTACTTCTATTAATCAACCCTACATTGCTGAATCACCACTACCTTGCATAATCACCCCTTCCTTGCTGAATTCTCCCTATCTTGTTGTTTCCCCCATACGTTGCTGAATTCTCCCTACCTGGCTAAATCATCCCTACCTTGCTTAATCACCCCCTACCTTGCTTAATCACCCCTATCTTGCTGAATCACCCCTATCTTGCTTAATCACCCCTACCTTGTTTGATCATCCCTACCTTGCTTAATCACCCCTACCTTGCTTAATCACCCCTACCTTGCTTCATCACCTCTACTCTGCTTAATCACCCCTACCTTGCTTAATCACCCCTACCTTGTTTAATCATCCCTACCTTGCTTAATCACCCCTACCTTGCTTAATCACCCCTACCTTGCTTAATCACCCCTACCTTGCTTGATCACCTCTACTCTGCTTAATCACCCGTACCTTGCTTAATCACCCCTACTTCTATTAATCAACCCTACCTTGCTGAATTCCCCTTACCAAGTTTAAGCACACCTACCTAGTATTAAATACCCCTGCCTTTCTGATTTCCCCCTCTCTTAGGGAACCCCCACTACCTTGCTGAATCCCTCCTTCCTTATTGAATCAACCCTACCTTGCTGAATCCCCGCTACCATCCTTAATCACCCCTACGTTGCTGAATTCTCCCTATCTTGCTGAATCATCCCTTCCTTACTAAAACACCCCTACCATGCTTTATCACACCTACTCTGCTTAATCATCCTTACCTTGCTTAATCACCCCTACTCTGCTTAATCACCCCCTTTTTGCTTAATCATTCCTACCTTGCTTAATCACCCCTGCCTTGCTTAATCACCGCTACCTTGCTTAATCACCCCTGCCTTGCTTAATAACCCCTACCTTGCAAAATCAACCCTACTTCTATTAATCAACCCTACATTGCTGAATCACCACTACCTTGCATAATCACCCCTTCCTTGCTGAATTCTCCCTATCTTGTTGTTTCCCCCATACGTTGCTCAATTCTCCCTACCTGGCTAAATCATCCCTACCTTGCTTAATCACCCCCTACCTTGCTTAATCACCCCTATCTTGCTTAATCACCCCTAACTTGCTGAATCACCCCTATCTTGCTTAATCACCCCTACCTTGTTTGATCATCCCTACCTTGCTTAATCACCCCTACCTTGCTTAATCACCCCTACCTTGCTTAATCACCCCTACCTTGCTTCATCACCTCTACTCTGCTTAATCACCCCTACCTTGCTTAATCACCTTTACCTTGTTTAATCATCCCTACCTTGCTTAATCATCCCTACCTTGCTTAATCACCCCTACCTTGCTTAATCACCCCTACCTTGCTTGATCACCTCTACTCTGCTTAATCACCCCTACCTTGCTTAATCACCCCTACTTCTATTAATCAACCCTACCTTGCTGAATTCCCCCTACCAAGTTTAAGCACACCTACCTAGCATTAAATACCCCTGCCTCTCTGATTTCCCCCTCTCTTAGGGAACCCCCACTACCTTGCTGAATCCCTCCTTCCTTATTGAATCAACCCTACCTTGCTGAATCCCCGCTACCATCCTTAATCACCCCTACGTTGCTGAATTCTCCCTATCTTGCTGAATCATCCCTTCCTTACTAAAACACCCCTACCATGCTTAATCACCCTCTTTTTGCTTAATCATTCCTACCTTGCTTAATCACCCCTGCCTTGCTTAATAACCCCTACCTTGCTAAATCATCCCCACTTCTATTAATCAACCCTACATTGCTGAATCACCACTACCTTGCATAATCACCCCTTCCTTGCTGAATTCTCCCTATCTTGTTGTTTCCCCCATACGTTGCTGAATTCTCCCTACCTGGCTAAATCATCCCTACCTTGCTTAATCATCCCTACCTTGCTTAATCACCCCTACCTTGCTTAATAACCCCTACCTTGCTTAATCACCCCTACCTTGCTTGATCACCTCTACTCTGCTTAATCACCCCTACCTTGCTTAATCACCCCTACCTTGTTTAATCATCCCTACCTTGCTTAATCACCCCTACCTTGCTTAATCACCCCTACCTTGCTAAATCACCCCTACCTTGCTTGATCACCACTACTCTGCGTAATCACCCCTACCTTGCTTAATCACCCCTACCTTGCTTAATCACCCCTTCCTTGCTGAATTCTCCCTATCTTGCTGAATCCCCCGTACCTTGCTGCATTCTCCCTATCTGGCTGAATCATTCCTACCTATCTTTATCACCCCTACCTTGCATAATGACCCCTACCTTGCTTAATCACCCCTACTTCTATTAATCAACCATACCTTGCTGAATTCTCTCTACCATGTTTTAGCACACCTAACTAGCATTAATTACCCCTACCTTTCTGATTTCCCCCTCTCTTCGGGAACCCCCCCTACCTCGCTGAATCGCTCCTTCCTCATCGTATCAACCCTACCTTGCCGAATCCCCGCTACCTTCGTTAATCACCCCTACGTTGCTGAATTCTCCCTATCTTGCTGAATCATCCCTTCCTTGCTTAATCACCCCTACCTTGCTTAATCACACCTACTCTGCTTAATCACCCCTACCTTGCTTGATCACCACTACTCTGCTTAATCACCCCTACCTTGCTTGATCACCACTACTCTGCTTAATCACCCCTACCTTGCTTAATCACCCCTACCTTGCTTAATCAACCCTACCTTGCTTAATCACCCCTACCTTGCTTAATCACCCCTTACTTCCTTAATCACCCCTACCTTGAAGAATCATCCGTACTTCTATTATTCACCCCTTCCTTGGTGAAATCTCCCTATCTTGCTGTTTCCCCCCTACCTTGCTGAATTCTCCCTATCTGGTTGAATCATCCCTACCTTGCTTAATCACCCCCTACCTTGCTTAATCACCCCTACCTTACTTAATCACCCCTACTTTGCTGAATCACCCCTACCTTGCATAATCACCCCTACCTTGCTTAATCACCACTACCTTGCTTACTCTCCCATACCTTGCTTAGTCACCCCTACCTTGCTTAATCATCCCTACCTTGCTTAATCACCCCTACCTTGCTTAATCACCCCTTACTTGCTTAATCACCCCTATTGTGAGATACGACCCTGTACACCACTTGGCCTTTCCTTATTGCCTTCCTTTTTCATTTCTCTTTTATTCCATCTTATTTGGTTTCCTATTCTCCCTTTTCCATTAACCTTTGGTTTATCCTGCTATTATAATTATATCACCGACCTGGCTTGGGATGTACTGGTGCGCTCTATCTAGCGTAATCCTGCTGTAATCCCTTAAAGCCAATAGCCTCGCGTGGCTATACGCAGGGTGATTCTATCTTCTGGAAGGGTCTATTCCCCTAGGATAAGATAAACCTGGTTACCTGATGTACTCTGGAAGCATAAAAGCGCCTTGTACTGATCGATAGTGCAACCTTTCCTCGACACATTCGATCCTGTGACACCTACCTTGATTAAACATCCGTACTTCTATTAATTAACCCTACCTTGCTGCATCACTACTACCTTGCTTAATCACCCCTTCCTTGCTGAATTCTCCCTATCTTGCTGTTTCCCCCCTTCCTTCCTGACTTCTCCCTATCTGGCTAAATCATCCCTAGCTTGCTTAATCACCCCCTACCTACCTTGCAAAACTCACCCCTACGTTGCTTAATCACCCCTACCTTGCTGAATCACCCCTACCTTGCTTAATCACCCCTACCTTGTTTAATCATCCCTACCTAGCTTAATCACCCCTACCTTGCTTAATCACCCCTAGCTAGCTTAATCACCCCTACTTTGCTGAATCACCCCTACCTTGCTTAATCACCCCTGCATTGCTTAATCACCGCTACCTTGCTTAATCACCCCTACGTTGCTTAATCACCCTACCTTGTTTAATCACCCCGACCTTGCTTAATCACCCCTACGTTGCTTAATCACCCCTACCTTGCTTAATCACCCCGACCTTGCTTAATCACCCATGCCTTCCTTAATCACCCCTACCTTGCTTAATCACCCCTACCTTGCTTAATCACCCCTACCTTGCTGAATCACCCCTTGCTAAATTCTCCTTATCTTGCTGAATCCCCCCTACCTTGCTGAATTCTCCCTATCTGGCTGAATCATCCCTACCTATCATTATCACCCCTACCTTGCATAATGACCCCTACGTTGCTTTATCTCCCCTACTTCTATCAATCAACCCTACCTTGCTGAATTCCCCCTACCATGTTTAAGCACACCTACCTAGCATTAACTACCCCTACCTCTCTTATTTCCCCCTCTCTTGCGGAACCCCCCCTACCTCGCTGAATCCCTCCTACCTAATTGAATCAACCCTACCTTGCTGAATCCCGCTACCTTCCTTAACCACCCCTACCTTGCTGAATTCTCCCTATCTTACTGAATCATCCCTCCCTTTCTTAATCACCCCTACCTTGCTTAATCACCCCTACCTTGCTTAATCACCCCTACCTTGCTCAATCACAACTACCTTGCTTAATCACCCCTACCTTGCTTAATCACCCCTACCTTGCTTTATCACCCCTACCTTGCTTAGTCATCCCTACCTTGCTTAATCACCAGCACCTTGCTTTATCACCCCTTCCTTGCTTTATCACCCCTACCAAGCTTAATCTCTCCAACCTTGCTTAATCACCCCTACCATGCGTAATCTCCCCTACCTTGCATAATGACCCCTACCTTGCTTTATCACCCTTACTTCTATTAATCAACCCTACCTTGCTGAATTCCCCCTACCATGTTTAAGCACACCTACCTATCATTAACTACCCCTACCTTTCTTATTTCCCCCTCTCTTGCGGAACCCCCCCTACCTCGCTGAATCCCTCCTTCCTAATTGAATCAACCCTACCTTGCTCAATCACCCCTACTCTGCTTAATCACCCCTACCTTGCTTTATCACCCCTACCTTGCATAATCACAACTACCTTGCTTAATCACAATACCTTGCTTAATCACCCCTACCTTGCTTTATCATCCCTACCTTGCTTAATCAGCCCTACCTTGCTTAATCACCCATACTCTGCTTAATTACCCCTACCTCGCTCAATCACCCCTACCTTGCTTAATCACCCCCTACCTTGCTTACTCACCCCTACCTTGCTGAAATCTCCCTATCTTGCTGAATCCCCCCTGCCTTGCTTAATCATCCCTACCTTGCTTAATCACCCCTACTTTGCTTAGTCACCCCTAGTCTGCTTAATCACCCCTACTCTGCTTAATCACCCTTTCCTTGCTTAATCACCCCTACTCTGCTTAATCACCCCTTTTTTGCGTAATCATCCCTACCTTGCTAAATCACCCCTGCCTTGCTTAATCACCGCTACCTTGCTTAATCACCCCTTACTGGCTTAATCACCCCAACCTTGCTAAATCATCCCTACTTCTATTAATCAAACCTACATTGCTGAATCACCACTACCTTGCATAATCACCCCTTCCTTGCTGAATTCTCCCTATCTTGTTGTTTCCCCCATACGTTGCTGAATTCTCCCTACCTGGCTAAATCATCCCTACCTTGCTTAATCACCTCCTACCTTGCTTAATCACCCCTATCTTGCTTAATCACCCCTAACTTGCTGAATCACCCCTATCTTGCTTAGTCACCCCTAACTTGCTGAATCACCCCTATCTTGCTTAATCACCCCCTACCTTGCTTAATCACCCCTACCTTGCTTAATCACCCCCTACCTTGCTTAATCACCCCTATCTTGCTTAATCACCCCTAACTTGCTGAATCACCCCTAACTTGCTTAATCACCCCTACCTTGTTTAATCATCCCTACCTTGCTTAATCACCCCTACCTTGCTTAATCACCCCTACTTTGCTTAATCACCCCTACCTTGCTTAATCACCCCTACCTTGCTTAATCACCCCTACCTTTTGTTAATCACCCCTACCTTGCTAAATAACCCCTACCTTGCTTAATCACCCCTACCTTGCTTTATCAACCCTACCTTGCCTAATCACCCCTACTTCTATCAATCAACCCTACCTTGCAGAATAACTACTACCTTGTTTAATCACCCCTTGCTGAATTCTCCCTATCTTGCTGAATCCCCCCATCCTTGCTCAATTCTCCTTATATGGCTGAATCATCCCTACCTTTCTAAATCACCCCCTACATTGCTTAATCACCCCAAACTTGCTTAATCACCCCTACCTTCCTTAATCACCCCTACCTTGCTTAATCACCCCACCTTGCTTAATCACCCCTACCTTGCTTAATCACCCCTACATCTATCAATCATCCCTACCTTGCTGATCACTACTACCTTGCTCAATCACCCCTTGCTGCATTCTCCCTATCTTGCTGAATCATCAATACCTCTCTTAATCACCCCTACCTTGCTTTATCACCCCTACCTTGCTTAATCACCCCTACTTTCCTTAACCACCCCTACCTTGCTGCATTCTCCCTATCTTGCTGAATCATCCCTCCCTTTCTTAATCACCCCTACCTTGCTTAATCACCCCTACTCTGCTTTATCACCCCTACCTTGCTTAATCACCCCTACCTTGCTTAATCACCCCTACCTTGCTTAATCACAACTACCTTGCTTAATCACCCCTACCTTGCTTAATCACCCCTACTTCTATCAATCATCCCTACCTTGCTGATCACTACTACCTTGCTTAATCACCCCTTGCTGCATTCTCCCTATCTTGCTGAATCATCAATACCTGTCTTAATCACCCCTACCTTGCTTTATCACCCCTACCTTGCTTAATCACCCCTACTTTCCTTAACCACCCCTACCTTGCTGCATTCTCCCTATCTTGCTGAATCATCCCTCCCTTTCTTAATCACCCCTACCTTGCTTAATCACCCCTACTCTGCTTTATCACCCCTACCTTGCTTAATCACCCCTACCTTGCTTAATCACCCCTACCTTGCTTAATCACAACTACCTTGCTTAATCACCCCTACCTTGCTTAATCACCCCTACTTCTATCAATCATCCCTACCTTGCTGATCACTACTACCTTGCTTAATCACCCCTTGCTGCATTCTCCCTATCTTGCTGAATCCCCCCACTTTGCTGAATTCTCCCTATATGGCTGAATAATCCCTACCTGTTTTAATCACCCCTACCTTGCTTTATCACCCCTACCTTGCTTAATCACCCCTACTTTCCTTAACCACCCCTACCTTGCTGAATTTTCCCTATCTTGCTGATTCATCCGTCCCTTTCTTAATCACCCCTACCTTGCTTAATCACCCCTACTCTACTTAATCACCCCTACCTTGCTTAATCACCCCTACCTTGCTTTATCACCCCTACCTTGCTTAATCACAACTACCTTGCTTAATCACCCCTACCTTGCTTAATCACCCCTACTTCTATCAATCATCCCTACCTTGCTGATCACTACTACCTTGCTTAATCACCCCTTGCTGCATTCTCCCTATCTTGCTGAATCCCCCTACTTTGCTGAATTCTCCCTATATGGCTGAATCATCCCTACCTGTTTTAATCACCCCTACCTTGCTTTATCACCCCTACCTTGCTTAATCACCCCTACTTTCCTTAACCACCCCTACCTTGCTGAATTTTCCCTATCTTGCTGATTCATCCGTCCCTTTCTTAATCACCCCTACCTTGCTTAATCACCCCTACTCTAATTAATCACCCCTACCTTGCTTAATCACCCCTACCTTGCTTTATCACCCCTACCTTGCTTAATCACAACTACCTTGCTTAATCACCCCTACCTTGCTGCATCACCCCTACCTTGCTTAATCATCCCTACCTTGCTGAATCACCCCTACCTTGATTAATCACCAATACTCTGCTTAATGACCCCTACCTTGCTCAATCACCCCTACCTTCCTTAATCACCCCCTACCTTGCTTACTCACCCCTACCTTGCTTAATCACCCCTACCTAGCTGAAATCTCCCTATCTTGCTGAATCCCCCCTACTTGTCTTAATCACCCTTACCTTGCTTAATCATCCCTACCTTGCTTAGTCACCCCTACTTTGCTTAATCACCCCTACCTTGCTTAATCACCCCTACCTTGCTTCATCATCCCTACTTCTATTAATCAACCCTACCTTGCTGAATCCCCGCTACCTTCCTTAACCACCCCTACATTGCTGAATTCTCCGTACATTGCTGAATCCTCCCTCACTTTTTGAATCACCCCTACCTCGCGTAATCACCCATTCTCTGCTTAATCACTCCTACCTTGCTTAATCACCCATACCTTGCTTAATCACCCATTCCTTGTTTAATCACCCCTACCTTGCTTAATCACCCCTATCTTGTTTAATCACCCCTACCTTGCATAATCACTCCTACCTTGCTGAATTCTCCCAATCTTGCTGAATCATCCCTCCCTTTCTAAATCACACCTACCTTGCTTAATCATCACTACTCTGCCTAATCACCCCTACCTTGCTTAATCACCCCTACCTTGCTCAATTACCCCTACCTTTCTGATTTTCCCCTCTTTTGCGGAATCCCCCCTACCTCGCTGAATCCCTCTTTTTTTGGGGAATCAACCCTACCTTGCTGAATCCCCGCTACCTTCCTTAATCACCCCTACCTTGCTGAATTCTCCCTATCTTGCCGAATCATCCCTCCCTTTCTTAATCACCCCTACCTTGCTTAATCACCCCTACTCTGCTTAATCACCCCTACCTTGCATAATCACCCCTTCCTTGATAAATCACTCCTACCTTGTTCAATTACCCCTTCCTTGCTTAATCACCCCTACCTTGCTGAATCACTACTACCTTGCTTATTCACCCCTTCCTTGCTAAATTCTCCCTATCTGGCTTAATCATCCCTACCTATCTTCATCACCCCTACCTTGCATTATGACCCCTACCTTGCTTAATCACCCCTACTTCTTTTAATCAACCCTAGCTTGCTCAATTCCCCCTTCCATGTTTAAGCACATCTACCTATCATTAATTACCCATTTTCGACCAGTGTGCTTTTCGACCGGTACCCTTTTCGACTGGTGCCCTTTTGGACCGCTGCCATTTTCAACCGAAGCGCTTTTTGACTGGTGCCCTTTTCGACCGGTGCCCTTTTCGACCGGTGCCCTTTTCGATCTGTGCGCTTTTTGACCGGTGCCCTTTTCGACTGGTGCCCTTTTCGATCTGTGCGCTTTTCGACCGGTGCGCTTTTCGACAGGTGCGCTTTTCGACCAGTGCGCTTTTCAACCGGTGCGCTTTTCGACCGGTGCGCTTTTCGAACGGTGCGCCTTTCGACCGGTGCGCCTTTCGACCGGTGCGCTTTTCGACCGGTGCGCTTTTCGACCGGTGCCCTTTTCGACCGGTGCCCTTTTCGACCGGTGCCCTTTTCGACCGGTGCGCTTTTCGACCGGTGCCCTTTTCGACCGGTGCCCTTTTCGACCGGTGCGCTTTTCGACCGATGCGCTTTTCGATTGGTGCGCTTTTCGATCGCTGCGCTTTCGACCGGTGCGCTTTTCGACAGGTGCGCTTTTCGACAGGTGCGCTTTTCGACCGGTGCCCTTTTCGACCGGTGCGTTTTTCGATTGGTGCGCTTTTCGACCGGTGTGCTTTTCGACCGGTGCGCTTTTCGACTGGTGCGGTTTTCGATTGGTGCCCTTTTCGAGGGGTGCCCTTTTTGACCGGTGCTTTTTACGACAGGTGCGCTTTTCAACCGGTTCCCATTTCGACCGGTGCCCTTTTCGACCGGTGCCCTTTTCGACCGGTTCCCATTTCGACCGGTGCCCTTTTCGACCGGTGCCCTTTTCGACCAGTGCGCTTTTCGACCGGTGCCCTTTTCGACCGTGCGCTTTTCGACCAGCGCGCTTATCGACCGGTGCGCTTTTCGACCGGTGCCCTTTCGACCGGTGCGTTTTTCGACCGGTGCGCTTTTCGACCGGTGCCCTTTTCGAGCAAAGCCCTTTTCGACCGGTGCTTTTTATGACCGGTGCGCTTTTCGACCGGTGCCCTTTCGACTGGTGCCCGTTTCGACCGGTGCCCTTTTCGACCGGTTCCCTTTTCGACTGGTGCCCTTTTCGACCGGTGCCCTTTTCGACCGGTTCCCTTTTCGACCGGTGCCCGTTTCGACCGGTGCGCTTTTCGACCGGTGCACTTTTCAACCGGTGCCCTTTTCGACCGGTGCGCTTTTCGACCGGTGCTATTTTCGACCGGTGCACTTATCGAACGGTGCGCTTTTCGACCGGTGCCCTTTTCGACCGGTGCCCGTTTCGACCGGTGCGCTTTTCGACCGGTGCGCTTTTCGACCGGTGCCCTTTTCGACCGGTGCGCTTTTCGACCGGTGCGCTTTTCGACCGGTGCCATTTTCGACCGGTGCACTTATCGAACGGTGCGCTTTTCGACCGGTGCCCTTTTCGACCGGTGCCCGTTTCGACCGGTGCGCTTTTCGACCGGTGCACTTTTCAACCGGTGCCCTTTTCGACCGGTGCGCTTTTCGACCGGTGCTATTTTCGACCGGTGCACTTATCGAACGGTGCGCTTTTCGACCGGTGCCCTTTTCGACCGGTGCCCGTTTCGACCGGTGCGCTTTTCGACCGGTGCGCTTTTCGACCGGTGCCCTTTTCGTCCGGTGCCTTTTCGACCGGTGCCCTTTTCAACCGGTGCGCTTTTCGACCGGTGCGTTTTTCGACCGGTGCGCTTTTTGACCGGTGCGCTTTTCGACCGGTGCCCTTTTGGACGGGTGCCCATTTCGACCGGTGCCCTTTTCGACCGGTGCCCTTTTTGACCAGTGCTTTTTACGACCGGTGCGCTTTTCAACCGGTGCCCTTTCGACCGGTGCCCGTTTCAACCGGTGCCCTTTTCGACTGGTTCCCATTTTGACCGGTGCCCTTTTCGACCGGTGCCCTTTTCGACCGGGGCCCGTTTCGACCGGTGCCTGTTTCGACCGGTGCGCTTTTCGACCGGTGCCCTTTTCGACCGGTGCGCTTTTTGACCGGTGCCCTTTTCGACCGGTGCCCTTTTCGACCGGTGCCCTTATCGACCGGGGCCCGTTTCGACCGGTGCGCTTTTCGACTGGTGCGCTTTTCGACCGGTGCCCTTTTCGACCGGTGCGCTTTTCGACCGATGCCCTTTTCGACCGGTGCACTCTTCGACCGGTGCACTTATCGACCAGTGCGCTTTTCGACCGGTGCCCTTTTCGACCAGTGCCCGTTTCGACCGGTGCGCTTTTCGACCGGTGCCCACTTCAACCGGTGCCCTTTTCGACCGGTGCCCTTTTCGACCGGTGCCCTTTTCGACCGGTGCGCTTTTCGACCAGTGCGCTTTTCAACCGGTGCGCTTTTCGACCGGTGCGCTTCTCGACCGGTGCCCTTTTCGTCCAGTGCCCTTTTCGACCGGTGCTCTTTTCGACCGGTGCGCATTTCGACCGGTGCGCTTTTCGACCGGTGCCCTTGCTTAATCACCCCTGCCTTGCTTAATCACCCCTACCTCGCTCAATCACCCCTACCTTGCTTAATCACCCCCTACCTTGCTTAATCACCCCTACCTTGCTTACTCACCCCTACCATGCTTAATCACCTCTACCTTGCTTAATCACCCCGACCTTGCGTAATCACCCCTACTCTGCTTGATCACCCCTACCTTGCTTAATCACCCCTACCTTGCTTAGTCACCCCTACCTTGCTTAATCACCCCTACCTTGCTTAATCACCCCTACCTTGCATAATCACCCCTACTTCTATTTATCAACCCTACCTTGTTGAATCACTACTACCTTGCTTAATCACCCCTTCCTTGCTGAATTCTCCCTATCTATCATAATCCCCCCTACATGCTGAATTCTCCCTATCTTGCTGAATCATCCCTATCTTGCTTGATCACCCCTACCTTGCTTAATCACTCCTACCTTGCTGATTTCTCCCTTTCTTGCTGAATCCCCCCTACGTGTCTTAATCACCCCTACCTTGCTTGATCACCCCTTTCTTGCTTCATCACCCCTACCTTGCATAATCACCCCTACCTTGCTTAATCACCCCTACTCTGCTGAATCACCCCTACCTTGCTTAATCACCCCTACCTTGCTTAATCACCCCAACCTTGCTTAATCACCCCTTACTTGCTTAATCACACCTACCTTGCTGAATCATCCCTACTTCTATTAATCAACTCTACCTTGCTGAATCACTACTATTCTCCCTATCTTGCTGTTTCCCCCATACCTTGCTGAATTCTCCCTATCTGGCTAAATCATCCCTACCTTGCTTAATCACCCCCTACCTTGCTTACTCACCCCTACCTTGCTTAATCACCCCTACCTTGCTGAATCACCCCTACCATGCTTAATCACCCCTGTCTTGTTCAATCATCCCTACCTTGCTTGATCACTCCTACCTTGCTTAATCACCCCTACCTTGCTTAATCACCCCTACATTGCTTAATCACCCCTACCTTGTTTTATCAACCCTACCTTGCTTAATCACCCCTACCTTGCTTAATCAACCCTACCTTGCTTAATCACCCCTACCTTGCTTATTCACCCCTACCTTGCTTAATGATCCCTTCCTTGCTGGATTCTCTCTATCTTGCTGAATCCCCCCTACCTTGCTGAATTCTCCCTATCTAGCTGAATCATTCCTACCTATCTTTATCACCCCTACCTTGCATAATGACCGCTACCTTGCTTAATCACCCCTAATTCTATTAATAAACCATACCTTGCTGAATTCCCTCTACCGTGTTGAAGCACACCTACCTAGCATTAATTACCCTTACCTTTCTGATTTCCCTGTCTCTTGCGGAACCCCCCGTACCTCGCTGAATCGCTCCTTCCTCATTGGATCAACCCTACCTTGCTTAATCCCCCCTACCCTCGTTAATCACCCCTACGTTGCTGAATTCTCCCTATCTTGCTGAATCATCCCTTCCTTTCTAAATCACCCCTACCTTGATTAATCACCCCTACTCTGCTTAATCACCCCTACCTTGCTTAATGACCCCTAGCTTGCTTAATCAACCCTACCTTGCTTAATCATCCCTACCTTGCTTAATTACCACCACCTTGCTTTATCACCTTTACCTTGCTTAGTCACCTATACCTTGCTCAATCTCCCCAACCTTGCTTAATCACCCCTACCTTGATTAATCACCCCTTCTTCTTTTGATCAACCCTACCTTGCTCAATAACTACTTCCTTGCTTAATCTTCCCTTCCATGCTGAATTCTCCCTATCTTGCTGAATCCCCCCTACCTTGCTGAATTCTCCCTATCTGGCTGAATCATCCCTACCTATATTTATCTCCCCTACCTTGCATAATGACCCCTTCCTTGCTTTATCACTCCTACTTCAATTAATGCTAGGTAGGTGTGCCTAAACATGGTAGGGGGAATTCAGCAAGGTAGGGTTGATTGCTAGAAGTAGGGGTGATAAAGCAACGTAGGGGTCATTATGCAAGGTAGGGGTGATAATGATAGGTAGGGATGATTCAGCCAGATAGGGAGAATTCAGCAAGGTAGGGGGGATTCAAACAGATAGGGAGAATTTAGCAAGGAAGGGGTGATTAAGCAAGGTAGGGGTGATTAAGCAAGGTAGGGGTGATTAAGCAACGCATGGAAGATTAAGCAAGGTCGGGGTGATTAAGCAAGGTAGGGGTGATTAAACAAGGTAGGGGTGATTAAGCAGTTTGGGGTGATTAAGCAAGGTAGCGGTGATTAAGCAAGGAAGGGGTGACTAAGCAAGGTAGGGGTGATTAAGCAAAGTAGGGGTGATCAAGCTAGCTAGGGGTGATTAAGCAAGGTAAGAGTGATTAAGCAAGGTAGGGATGATTAAACCTGGTAGGGGTGATTAAGCAAGGTAGGGGTGATTCAGCAAGGTAGGGGTGATTAAGCAACGTAGGGGTGATTAAGCAGAGTAGGGGTGATTAAGCAAGGTAGGCGTGATTAAGCAAGGTAAGAGTGATAAAGACAGGCAGGGGGGATTCAGCAAGATAGGGAGAAATCAGCAAGGTAGGGGGGATTCTGGAAGATAGGGTAATTCAGTCAGGACAGGGTGATTGAGCAAGGTAGTAGTGATTCAGCAAGGTAGGGTTGATTAATAGAAGTAGGGGTGATAAAGTAAGGTAGGAGTGATAAAGCAAGGTAGGGGTGATAAAGCAAGGTAGGGGTGATTAAGCAAGGTAGGGGTGATTTAGTAGAGTAGGGGTGATTAAGCAAGGTAGAGTTGATTAAGCAAGGTAGGGTTAATTAAGCAGAGTAGGGGTGATTAAGCAAGGTAGGGGTGATTATACAAGGTTGGGGTGATTAAGCAAGGTAGGGGTGATTAAGCAAGGTAGGGGTGATTAAGGAAGGTAAGGGTGATTAAGCAAGATATGGGTGATTAAACAAGGTAGGGGTGATTAAGCAAGGAAGGGTTGACTAAGCAAGGTAGGGGTGATTAAGCAAAGTAGGGGTGATTAAGCAAGGTAGGGGTGATTAAGCAAGGTGGGGGTGATTAAGCAAGGTAGGGATGATTAAACAAGGTAGGGGTGATTAAGCAAGGTAGGGGTGATTCAGCAAGATAGGGGTGATTAAGCAAGGTAGGGGTGATTAAGCAAGGTAGGGGGTGATTCAGCAAGGTAGGGATGTTTCAGCCAGAGACGAAGAATTCAGCAAGGTAGGGGGGAAACTGCAAGATAGGGAGCATTCAGCAAGGAAGGGGTGATTAAGCAAGGTAGGGAAGATTAATAGAAGTAGGGATGATTCAGCAAGGTAGGGGTGATTAAGCAAGGTAGGGGTGATTAAGCAAGGTAGGGGTGATTAAGCAAGGTAGGGGTGATTAAGCAAGGTAGTGGTGATTAAGTAGGGTAGGGGTGATCAAGCAAGGTAGGGGTGATTAAGCAGAGTAGGGGTGATTAAGCAAGGTAGGGGTGATTAAGCAGAGTAGGGGTGATTAAGCAAGGTAGGGGTGTTTTAGAAAGGAAGGGATGATTCAGCAAGATAGGGAGAATTCAGCAACGTAGGGGTGATAAAGGAAGGTACTGGGGAATCAGCAAGGTAGGGTTGATTCAATCAGGAAAGAGGGATTCAGCGAGGTAGGAGAAAGGTTTGGGTAATTTATGCTAGGTAGGTGTGTTTAAACATGGTAGAGGGAATTCAGCAAGGTATGGTTGATTAATATAACTAAGGGTGATTAAGCAAGGTAGGGGTCATTATGCAAGGTAGGGGTGATAACGATAGGTAGGAATGATTCAGCCAGATAGGGAGAATTCAGCAAGGAAGGGGTGATTAAGCAAGGTAGCAGTGATTAAGCAAGCTAGGGTTGATTAAGCAAGGTAGGGGTGATTCAGCAAGGTAGGGGTGATGAAGCAAGGTAGGGGTGATTAAGCAAGGTAGGGGGTGATTAAGCAAGGTAGGGATGATTCAGCCAGATAGGGAGAATTCAGCAAGGAAGGGGTGATTAAGCAAGGTAGTAGTGATTCAGCAAGGTAGGGTTGATTAATAGAAGTAGGGATGATTAAGCAAGGTAGGTATGATTAAGCAAGTAGGGGGTGATTAAGCAAGGTAGGGGTGATTAAGCAAGGTAGGGGTGATTAAGCAAGGTAGGGGTGATTAAGGAAGGTAGGGGTGATTAAGCAAGGTAGGGGTGACTAAGCAGAGTAGGTGTGATTAAGCAAGGTAGGGGTGTTTTAGAAAGGAAGGGATGATTCAGCAAGATAGGAAGAATTCAGCAACGTAGGGGTGATAATGGAAGGTACCGGGGAATCAGCAAGGTAGGGTTGATTCAATAAGGAAAGAGGGATTCAGCGAGGTACGAGAAAGGTTTGGGTAATTTATGCTAGGTAGGTGTGCTTAAACATGGTAGAGGGAATTGAGCAAGGTATGGTTGATTAATATAACTAAGGGTGATTACCCAAGGTAAGGGTTATAAAGATAGGTAGGAATGATTCAGCCAGATAGGGAGAATTCAGCAAGGTAGGGGGGATTCAGCAAGATAGGGAGAATTCAGCAAGGAAGGGGTGATTAAGCAAGGTAGTGGTGATTATGCAAGGCAAAGGTGATTAAGCAAGGTAGGGGTGATTAAGCAAGGTAGGGGTGATTAAACAAGGTAGGGGTGATTAAGCAAGTTAGGTGTGATTAAGCAAGGTAGGGGTGATTAAGCAGAGTAGGGGTGATTAACCAAGGTAGGGGTGATTTAGCAAGGTAGGGGTGATTTAGCAAGGTAGGGGTGATTAAGCAGAGTAGGGGTGATGAAGCAAGGTAGGGGTGTTTTAGAAAGGAAGAGATGATTCGGCAAGATAGGGAGAATTCAGCACCGTAGGGGTGATTAAGGAAGGAAGGATTCAGCGAGGTAGGGGGATTCCACAAGAGAGGGGAAAATCAGAAAGGTAGGGGTAATAAATGCTAGGTAGGTGTGCTTAAACAAGGTAGAGGGAATTCAGCAAGGTATGGTTGACTAATAGAAGTAGGGGTGATCAAGCAAGGTAGGGGTCATTATGCAAGGTAGGGGTGATAAAGATAGGTAGGAATGATTCAGCCAGCTAGGGAGAATGCAGCAAGGTAGGGGGGATTCAGCAAGATAGGGAGAATTCAGCAAGGAAGGGGTGATTCAGAAAGGTAGGGGTGATTTAGCAAGGTAGTGGTGATTAAGCAAGGTAGGGGTGATTAAGCAGAGTAGGGGTGATTGAGCTAGGTAGGGGTGATTAAGCAAGGTAGGGGTGATTAAGCAAGTTAGGGGTGATTAAGCAAGGTAGGGGTGATTAAACATGGTAGGGGTGATTAAGCAAGGTAGGGGTGATTAAGCAAGGTAGGGGTGATTCAGCAAGATAGCGGTGATTAAGCAAGGTAGGGGTGATTAAGCAGAGAAGGGGTGATTGAGCTAGGTAGGGGTGATTAAGCAAGGTAGGGTTGATTAAGCAAGGCAGGGATGATTAAACAAGGTAGGGGTGATTAAGCAAGGTAGGGAGGATTCAGCAAGATATGGGTGATTAAGCAAGGTAGGGGTGATTAAGCAAGGTAGGAATGATTCAGCCAGATAGGGAGAATTCAGCAAGGTACAGTATCAGGGAAACAACAAGATAGGGAGAATTCAGCAAGGAAGGGGTGATTATGCAAGGTAGTAGTGATTTAGCAAGGTAGGGTTGATTAATAGAAGTAGGGATGATTAAGCAAGGTAGGGGTTATTAAGCAAGGGGTGATTAAGCAAGGTAGGGGTGATTTTGCAAGGTAGGGGTGATTAAACAAGGTAGGGGTGATTAAGCAAGGTAGGGGTGATTAAGCAAGGTAGGGGTGATTCAGCACGGTAGGGGTGATTAAGCAAGGTAGGGGTGATTAAGCAGAGTAGGGGTGATTGAGCTAGGTAGGGGTGATTAAGCAAGATAGGGTTGAGTAAGCAAGGTAGGGATGATTAAACAAGGTAGGGGTGATTAAGCAAGGTAGGGAGGATTGAGCAAGATATGGGTGATTAAGCAAGGTAGGGGTGATTAAGCAAGGTAGGGATGATTCAGCCAGATATGGAGAATTCAACAAGGTACAGTATGAGGGAAACAACAAGATAGGGAGAAGTCAGCAAGGAAGGGGTGATTATGCAAGGTAGTAGTGATTTAGCAAGGTAGGGTTGATTAATAGAAGTAGGGATGATTAAGCAAGGTAGGGGTGATTAAGCAAGGGGTGATTAAGCAAGGTAGTGGTGATTATGCAAGGCAGGGTTGATTAAGCAAGGTCGGTGTGATTACGCAAGGTAGGGGTGATTAAGCAAGGTAATGGTGATTGTGTAAGGAAGGGGTGATTAAGCAAGGTAGAGGTGATTAAGCAAGGTAGGGGTGATTAAGCAGAGTAGGGGTGACTAAGCAAGGTAGGGGTGATTAAGTAAGGTAGGGGTGATTAAGCAATGTAGGGGTGATTAAGACAGGTAGGGGGGATTCAGCAAGATTGGGGGAAATCAGCAAGGTAGGGGTGATTAAGCAAGGTAGGGGTGATTAAGCAAAATAGGGATGATTCAGCTAGATAGGGAGAATTCAGCAAGGTAGGGGGGATTCTGGAAGATAGGGAGAATTCAGCAAAGAAGGGTGATTAAGCAAGGTAGTAGTGATTCAGCAAGGTAGGGTTGATTAATAGAAATAGGGGTGATTAAGCAAGGTAGGGGTGATTCAGCAAGGTAGGGGTGATTAAGCAAGGTCGGGGTGATTCAGCAAGGTAGGGGTGATTAAGCAAGGTGGGGGCGATTAAGCAAGGTAGGGGTGATTATGCAAGGTAGGGGTGATTAAGCAAGGTAGGGGTGACTAAGCAAGGTAGGGGTGATTCAGCAAGGTAGGGGGTGATTAAGTAGGGTAGGGGTGATTAAGCAAGGGAGGGGTGATTCAGCTAGGTAGGGGTGATTAAGCAAGGTAGGGGTGATTAAGCAGAGTAGGGGTGATTAAGCAAGGTAGGGGTGCTTAAGCTAGGTAGGGGTGATTAAGCAAGGTAGGGGTGCTTAAGCAAGGTAGGGGTGATTCAGCAAGGTAGGGGGTGATTAAGTAGAGTAGGGGTGATTAAGCAAGGGAGGGGTGATTAAGCTAGGTAGGGGTGATTAAGCCAGGTAGGGGTGATTAAGCAGAGTAGGGGTGATTAAGCAAGGTAGGGGTGCTTAAGCTAGGTAGGGGTGCAGAAGGGAAAGCAGTCGTGCACGTAGATCTGCGGACACACTTCCAGTGAGCAGTGGCAGTATTGAGCAGGTTTAGCAAGAAGGGAAAGAAGTGGTGCACGCAGATCTGCGGAGACACTTCCACTGAGCAGCGGCAGTAGGGAGCAGTACGCTGATCTGCGAACACACTTTTAGTGAGCTGCGGTCGTAGGGAGCAGGTTTCTCAAGGAGGGAAAGCTGTTGTGCACGCAAATCTGCAGACACACTTCTAGTGAGCAGCGGCAGTAGGGAGCAGGTTTAGCCTGAAGTGAAAGCAGTCGTGCACGCAGATCTTCGGACACACTTCGAGTGACCAGCGGCACTAGGGAGCAGGTTTAGGAAGAAGGGAAAGCAGTTGTGCACGCAGATCTGCGTACACACTTCCAATGCGCAGCGGCAGTACGGAGCCGGTTTAGCAACAAGGGAAAGCACTCGTGCTCGCAGATCAGCGGACACACTTCCGTTGAGCAGTGGCAGTACGGAGAAGGTTTAGCCAGAAGGGAAAGCACTCGTGCATGCAGATCTGCGGACACAATTCCAGTGAGGAGTGGCAGTAGGGAGCAAGTTTAGCCAGAAGGGAAAGCAGTCGTGCACGCAGATCTGCGGACACACTTCCAATGAGCAGCGTAAGTAGGGAGCAGGTTTAGCAAGAAGGGAAAGCACTCGTGCACGTAGATCTGCGGACACACTTCTAGTGAGCAACGGCAGTAGGGAGCAGGTTTAGCAAGAAGGGAAAGCAGTCGTGCATGCAGATGTGGGGACACACTTCCAGTGAGCAGCGGCAGTAGGGAGCAGGTTTAGCAAGAAGGGAAAGCAGTCGTGTACGCAAATCTTCAGACACACTTCCACTGAGCAACGGCAGTAGGGAGCAGTATGCAGATCTGCTAACACACTTCCTGTGAGCAGCGGCAGTAAGGAGCAGGTTTAGCAAGAAGGGAAAGCAATTGTGTACGTAGATCTGCGGACACACTTTCAGTGAGCAGCAGCAGTAGGGACCAGGTTTAGCCAGAAGGGAAAGCAGTCGAGCATGCAGATCTGCGGACACACTTCAAGTGAGCAGCGGCAATAAGGAGCAGGTTTAGCAAGAAGGGAAAGCAGTCGTGCACGCAGATCTGCAACACAATGCTAGTAAGCAGCGGCAGTAGGGAGCAGGTTTAGCTAGAAGGGGAAGCAGTCGTTTACGCAGATTCACGGACACACTCCCAGTGAGCCGTGGTAGTAGGGAGCAGTTTTAGCAAGAAGCGAAAGCAGTCGAGTACGCAGATCTGCAGAGACACCTCTTGTGAGCAGTGGCAGTAGGGTGCAGGTTTAGCAAGAAGGGAAAGCAGTCGTGCACGCAGAACTGCGGACACACTTCCAGTGAGTAGCGGCAGTAGGGAGCAGGTTTAGCCAGAAGGGAAAGCAGTCGTGCACGTAGATCTGCAGATACACTTCTAGTGAGCAGCGGCAGTAGTGAGCTGGTTTTGCAAGAAGGGAAAGCAGTCGTGTACGCAGATCTACGGACACACTTCCACTGAGCAGCGGTAGTAGGGAGAAGGTTTAGCAAGAAGGGAAAGCAATTGTGCACGCAGATCTGTCGGCACACCTCCAGTGTGCAGCGTCTATAGGGAGCAGGTTTAGCTAGAAGGGGAAGTTGTCGTGTACGCAGATTCACGGACACACTTCCAATGAGCCGCGGTAGTAGGGAGCAGTTTTAGCAAGAAGCGAAAGCGGTCGAGTACGCAGATCTGCAGAGACACCTCTTGTGAGCAGTGGCAGTAGGGTGCAGGTTTAGCAAGAAGGGAAAGCAGTCATGTACGCAGATCTTCGAACACACTTCCACTGAGCAGCGGCAGTAGGGAGCAGACCGCAGATCTGCGAACACACTTCCAGTCAGCAGCGCCAGTAGGGAGCTGGTTTAGCAAGGAGGGAAAGCAGTCGTGTACGCAGTTGTGCGGACACACTTCCTAAGAGCAGGGGTAGTAGGGAGCAGGTTTAGAAAAAAGGGAAAGCAGTTGTGCACGCAGATATACGGACACACCTCCATTTAGCAGCGGCAATAGGGAGCAGGTTTAGCCTGAAGGAAAAGCAAACGTGCACACAGATCTGCAGACACACCTCCAGTGAGCAGCGGCAGTAGGGAGCAGGTTTAGCAAAAAGGGGAAGCAGTCGTGTACGCAGATCTATGGATACACTTCCAGTGATCAGGGGCAGTAGGAAGCAGGTTTAGCAAGAAGCGAAAATAGTCGTGTACGCAGATCTGCGAAGACACCTCCAGTGAGCAATGGCAAAAGGGTGCACGTTTAGCAAGAAGGGAAAGCAGTCGTGTTCGCAGATCTGCAGACACACCTCCAGTGAGCTGCGGGAGTAGGGTGCAGGGTTAGCAAGAAGGAAAGAAGTTGTGTACGCATATCTGCGAAAACATCTCTAGTGAGCAGCGGCCGTGGGGAGCAGGTTTAGCAAGAGGGAAAGCAGTCGTGTACGTAGATCTGCGGACACACTTCCAGTGAGCAGCGGCCGTAGGGTGCAGGTTTAGCAAGAAGGGAAAGCAGTCGTTTACGCAGATCTGTGGACACACTTCGAGTGAGCAGCGGGAGTAGGGCAGTATAGAGCAGGTTTGGCAAGAAGGAAAAGCAGTCGTGCACGTAGATCAAGGGACACACTTCCATTGAGCAGCGGCCGTAGGGATGAGGTTCAACAAGAAAGAAAAACAGCCGTGTACACAGATCTGCGGACACACTTCAAGTGAGCAGTGGCAATAGGGAGCTGGTTTAGGAAGAAGGAAATGCATTCGTGTACGCAAAACTGCGGACACACTTCGAGTGAGCAGCGGCTGTAGGGAGCAGGTTTAGCAAGAGGGAATAGCAGTCGTGTACGCAGATCTGCGGACACACTTCCAGTGAGCTGTGGCAGTAGGGAGCAGGTTTAGCAAGAAGGGAAAGCAGTCGTGCACGCAGATCTGCAGACACACTTCCAGTAAGCAGCGGCAGTAGGGAGCAGGTTTAGCAAGAAGGGATAGCAGTCGTGTACGCAGATCTGTGGACACAGTTCCAGTGACTAGCGGCAGTAGGGAGCAGGTTTAGCCAAAAGGAAAAACAGTTGTGTACGCAGATCTGGGGACACACTGCCACTGAGCAGCGGCACTAAGGAGCTGGTTTAGCCAGAAGGAAGAGCAGTCGTGTACGCAGTGCTGCGGACACACTTCCAGAAAGCAGCAGCAGTAGGGAGCAGGTTTAGCAAGAAGGAAAAAGCAGTCGTGTACACAGATCTGCAGACACACTTCCAGTGAGCAGCGCCAGTGGGGAGCAGGTTTAGCAAGAAGGGAAAGCAGTCGTGTACGCAGATCTGCGGACACACTTCCAGTGAGCAGCACCAGTGGGGAGCAGGTTTAGGAAGAAGGGAAAGCAGTCGTGAACGCAGATCTGCGGACACACTTCCAGTGAGCAGCGACAGTGTGGAGCAGGTTTAGCAAGAAGGGATAGCAGTCGTGTACGCAGATCTGCAGACACACTTCCAGTGAGCAGCAGTAGTAGGGAGCAGTACGCAGATCTGCGGACACACTTCCAGAAAGCAGTGGTAGTAGGGAGCAAGTTTAGCAAGAAGGAAAATTTGTCATACACGCAGATCTGCGGACACACTTTAATGAGCAGCGGCAATGGGGAGCAGGTTAAGCAAGAAGGGAAAACAGTCGTGTACGCAGATCTGCAGACACACTTCCAGTGAGCAGCGGCTATGGGGAGCAGGTTTAGCAAGAAGGGAATGCAGTCGTGCACGCCGATCCGCAAACACACTTCCAGTGAGAAGCGGCAGTAGGGAGCAGTTTTTGCCAGAAAGGAAAGCAGTCATGCATGCAGATCTGTGGACACACTTCAAGTCAGCAATGGCAGTAGGGAGCAGGTTTAAGAAGAAGGGAAAGCAATCGAGCACGCAGATGTGTGGACACACTTCCAATGAGCAGCGGCAGTAGGGAGCAGGTTTAGCAAGAGTTGAAAGCAATCGTGTACGCAGATCTGTGGACACACTTCCAGTGTGCAGCAGCAGTGGGGAGCAGGTTTAGCAAGAAGAAAAAGCAGTTGTGTACACAGAGCTGGGGACACACTTCCAATGAGCAGCGGGAATGTGGAGCAGGTTTATCCAGTAGGAAAAGCAGTCGTGTACGCAGATCTGCGGACACACTTCTAGTGAGCAACGGCAGTGGGGAGAAGGTTTTGCCGGAAGGAAATGCAGTCGTGTACGCAGATCTGCGGACACACTTCCAGTGAGCAGCGGTAGTGGGGAGCAGGTTAAGGAAGAAGGGAAAGCAGTCGTGTACGCAGATCTGCGGACACACTTCCAATGAGCAGCGGCAGTGGGGAGCAGGTTTAGCAAGAAGGAAAAGCAGTCGTGTACGCAGATATGCGGACACACTTCCACAGAGCAGCGGCAGTGGGGAGCAGGTTTAGCAAGAAGGGAAAGCATTCGTGTACGCAGATCTGCAAACACACTTCCAGTGAGCAGCGGCAGTGGGGAGGAGGTTTAGCAAGAAGGAAAAGCAGTCGTGTACGCAGATCTGCGGACACACTTCCAGTGAGCAGCGGCAGTAGGGAGAAGGTTTAGCAAGAAGGGAAAGCAGTCGTGTATGCAGATCTGTGGACACACTTCCTGTGAGCAGCGGCAGTAGGGAGCAGGTTTAGCAAGGGAAAGCAGTCGTGTACGCAGAACAGCGGACACACTTCCAGTGAGCAGCGGCAAAGGGGAGAAGGTTTAGCAAGAAGGGAAAGCAGTCGTGTACGCAGATCTGCGGACACACTTCTAGTGACCAGCAGCAGTAGGGAGAAGGTTTAGCCAGAAAGGAAAGCAGTTGTGTACGCAGAGCTGCGGACACACTTCCATTGACCAGCGCGAGAAGGGAGCAGGTTTAGCCAGAAGGAAAAGCAGTCATGTACGCAGATCTGCGGACACACTTCCAATGAGCAATGGCAGTAGGGAGCAGGTTTAGCCAGAAGGGAAAGCAGTCGTGTACGCAGATCTGCGGACACACTTTCGGTGAGCAGCGGCAGTAGGGAGTTGGTTTAGCGTGAAGGAAAGGCAGTCGTGTACGCAGATCTGCGGACACACTTCCAGTGAGCAGCGGCAGTAGGGAGCAAGTTTAGCCAGAAGGAAAGGCAGTCGTGTACGCAGATATGCGGACACACTTCCAATAAGCAGCGGCAGTAGGGAGCAGGTTTAGCAAGAAGGAAAAACAGTCGTGTATGGAGATCTGTGGACAGACTTCCAGTGAGCGGCGGCAGTAGGGAGCAGGTTTAGCAAGAAGGGAAAGCAGTCATGTACACAGATTCGTGGACACACTTCTAATGAGCAGCGGTAGAAGGGAGCAGGTTTAGCATGAAGGAAAAGCAGTCGTGTACGCAGATCTGCGGACACACTTCCAGTGAGCAGCGGCAGTGGGGAGGAGGTTTAGGAAGAAGGGAAAGCAGTCGTGTACGCAGATCTGCAGACACACTTCCAGTGAGCAGCGGCAGTGGGGAGCAGGTTTAGGAGGAATGGAAAGCTGTCGTGTACGCAGATTTACGGACACATGTCCACTGAGCAGCGGCAGTGGGGAGCAGATTTAGCAAGAAGGGAAGCAGTCGTGTATGCAGATCTGCAGACACACTTCCAGTGAGCAGCGGCAGTGGCGAGCAGGTTTAGGAAGAAGGGAATGCTGTCGTGTACGCAGATCTGCGGACACACGTTTGAGGTTAGACCTGGTGGTGGTTGGAATTCACACCGGGTGGTGGTGGGAATTTAGACCGAGTAGTGGTAGGAGTTTAGACCAACTGGTGGTGGGAGTTTAGACTGGGTGGTGGTGGGAGTTTAGACCGGGTGGTGGTGGGAGTTAAAACCCGGTGGTGATGGGAGTTTAAAGCAAGTGGTAGGAATATAGTCCGGGTGGTGGTGGGAGTTTAGACCGGTTGGTGGTGGGAATTGAGACTAGGTTGTGGAAGGAGTTGAGACTGAGTCGTGCTAGGAATTTGGACCAGGTGGTGTTGGGAGTTTAGACCGGGTGGTGGTGGGAGTTTAGACCGGTCGGTGGTGGCATTTTAGACCAGGTGGTGGTGGTAGTTGAGACCGGATGGTGGTGGGAGTTTAGACCGGGTGGTGGTGGTAGTTTAGACCAGAAGGTGGTGGGAGTGTAGACTGGATGGTGGTGGGAGTATAGACGGGTGGTGGTTGGAGTCTAGACTGTGTGGTGGTTGGATTTTAGACTGAGTGGTGGTGGGAATTTAGACAGGTGGTGGAAGGAGTTGAGACTGAGCTGTGCTAGGAGGTTAGACTGGGTGGTTGTGGAAGTTTTTTTCATTCGTGGTGGGAGTTTAGACCTGGTGGTGTTGGGATTCTAGACCGTGTGGTCGTGGGAGTTTAGACAGGTTGGCTATGGGAGTTTGGACCACATGGTGGTGGGAGTTTAGACCCGGTGGTGGTGGGAGTTTAGACCAGGTGGTGGTGGGAGTTAATTCCGGATGGTGGTGGGAATTTAGACCGGATGGTGGTGGGAGTTTAGACCGGGTGAAGGTGGGAGTTTAGACCGGGTGGTGGTGGTAGAATTTAGACCGTGTGGTGGTGGGAATTCAGACTGGGTGGTGGTGGGACTTTAGACAGGGTGGTGGTGGGAGTTTAGACCGGCTGGCCGTGGGAGTTTCGACTGGGTGGTGGTGGGAGTTTAGAAGGGCCGTAGTTTGAGTGCTGGGTGCTGGGTGGAATTCAGACCGGGTGGTGGATGGAATTCAGACCTGGTGGTGGTAGACCCGGTAGTGGTAGAAGTTTAGACTGAGTGGTGGTGGGAGTTTAGACCTGGTGGTGGTGGGAGTTTAGACCGGGTGGTGGTGGGAGTTTAGACCGGGTGGTGGTGGGAGTTTAGACCGGGTGGTGGTGAGAGTTTAGACCGGGTGGTGCTGGGAGTTTAGACGGGTTGCTTGTTTGAGTTTAGACCGTGTGGTGGTGTGTGATTAGACCCTGTGGTGATGGGAGTTTAGACCGGGTAGTGGTGGGAGTTTAGTCCGGGTGGTGGTGGGAGTTTAGACCGGTTGGTGGTGGGAGTTTAGACCGGTTGGTGGTGGGAGTTTAAACCAGATGGTTGTTGGAGTTTAGACTGTGTGGTGGTGGGATTTTAGACCGGGTGGTGGTGGGAGTTTAGACCGGGTGTTGGTGGGAGTTTAGACCGGGTGGTGGTGGGATTTTAGACTGGGTGGTGGTGGACGTTTAGACCGGATGGTGGTCGGAGTGTAGACTGGGTGGTGGTGGGAGTTTAGACCAGGTGGTGGTGCGAGTATAGACCGGTTGGTGGTTGGAGTTTAGACCATGTGGTGGTGGGATTTTAGACTGCGTGGTGGTGGGAGTTTAGACAGGGTGGTTGTGGGAGTTCAGACCGATTGATAGTTGGAGTTTAGCCCCGGTGTTGGTGCGAGTTTAGACCGGGTGTTGGTGGGAGTTTCGATCAAATGTTGGTGGGAGTTTAGACCGGTTGGTGGTGGGAGTTTAGACTGGATGATGGTGGGAGTTTAGACTGGGTGGTGGTTGGAGTTTAAACTGGGTGGTAGTGGGAGTTTAAACCGGTAGGTAGTGGGAGTTTAGACCAGATGGTGGTGGGAGTTTAGACAGCGTGGTGGTGGGAGTTTAGACCGGGTTGTGGTGAGAGTTTAGACCGGGTGGTGGTGGGAGTTTAGACCGGGTGGTGGTGTGAGTTTATACTGGATGGTGGTGGGAGTTTAGACTTGGTGGTGGTGGGAGTTTAGACCGAGTGGTGGTAGCAGTCTAAACTGGGTGGTGGTGGATGTATAGACTGGGTGGTGGTGGGAGTATAGGTGGGCCGTAATTTGAGTTTAGACCAGGTGGTGGGTGGAATTTAGACCGGGTGGTGGATGGGATTCAGACAGGGTGGTGGTAGACCGGGTAGTGGTAGAAGTTTAGACCGAGTGGTGGTGGGAGTTTAGACTGGGTGGTGGTGGGAGTTTAGACCGGGTGGTGGTGGGAGTTCAGATCGGGTGGTGGTGGGAGATTAGACGGGTTGCTTGTGAGAGTTTAGACCGTGTGGTGGTGGCTGTTTAAACCTGGTGGTGATGGGAGTTTAAGGCAAGTGGTGGGAATTTTGTCCGGGTGGTGGTGGGATTTTAGAACGGGTGGTGGTGGGAGTTTAGACCGGGTGGTGGTGGGAGTTTTGTCCGGGTGGTGGTGGGATTTTAAAGTGGATGGTGGTGGGAGTTTAGACCAGATTGTGGTCGGAGTGTACACTTGGTGGTGGTGGGAGTTTACACTGATGGTGGTTGGAGATTAGAATATGTGGTGGTAGAATTTTTGATCGGGTAGTGGTGGGAATTGAGACTCGGTGGTGGGAGGAGTTGAGACTGAGTCATGCCAGGAGTTTAGACCAGGAGGTGTTGGGAGTTTAGACCTGGTGGTGGTGGGAGTTTAGACCGGTTGATGGTGGCAGTTTAGCCCGGGTGGTAGTGGGAGTTTAGATAGGGTGCTGGTGGTAGTTGAGACCAGATGGTGGTGGGAGTTTAGACCGGGTGGTGGTGGGAGTTTAGACTAGGTGGTGGTGGGAGTTTAGACCGGATGGTGGTGGGAGTTTAGACTGCGTGGTGGTGGGAGTATAGATGGGTGGTGGTTGGAGTCTAGACCGTGTTGTTGTTGGATTTTAGACTGGGTGGTGGTGGTAATTTAGACCAGTGGTGGAAGTAGTTGAGACTGAATCGTGTTGGGAGTTTAGACATGGTGGTTGTGGGAGTTGTTTCCTATTGGTGGTGGGAGTTTAGACGAGTTCATTGTGGGAGTTTAGACCATATGGTGGTGGGAGTTTAGCCTTGGTGGTGGTGGGAGTTTAGACCAAGTGGTGGTGGGAGTTTATTTCGGATGGTGGTGGGAATTTAGACAGGGTGGTGGTGGGAGTTTAGACCGCGTGGTGGTGAATGTTTAGACCGCGTGGTGGTGGGAGTTTAGACCACGTGGTGGTGGTAGTTTATTTCGGATGGTGGTGGGAATTTAGACAGGGTGGTGGTGGGAGTTTAGACCGCGTGGTGGTGAAAGTTTAGACCGCGTGGTGGTGGGATTTTAGACCAGTTGGTGGTGGGAGTTTAAACTGGGTGGTGGTGGGAGTTTAGACCAGGTGGTGGTGGGAGTTTAAACTGGATGGTGGTGGGAGTTTACACCGGGTGGTGAGGGGAGTTTAGACAAGGTTGTGGTGGGAGTTTAGACCGGATGGGGGTGGGAGTTTAGACTGGTTGGTGGTGGGAGTTTGGATTGGGTGGTGGTGGGAGTATAGACGGATGGTTGTGGAAGATTTGGCCAGATGGTGGTGGTATTTTAGACCAGGTGGTGGTGGAAATTTAGACCGGGTGGTGGTAGGAGTTGAGACCAGGTCGTGCTGGGAGTTTAAACCGGGTGGAGGTGGGAGCTAAGACGAACAGTGGTGGGAGTTTAGACCGGGTGGTGGGTGGAATAAGACCGCATGGCGGTGGGAATTTAGTGTGGGTGGTTGTGGGAATTTAGACCGGATGGTGGTGGGAATTTAGACCAGGTGGTGGTGGGATTTTGGACCGGGTGGTGGTGGGAGCTTAGACCGGGTGGTGGTGGGAGTTCAGCCCGGGTGGTGGTGGGAGTTTAGACTGATAGTGGTAGGAGTTTAGACCGGGTGGTTGTGGGATTTTAGACTGAGTCGTGCTAGGACTTTAGACCAGGTCGTGTGGGGAGTTTAGACCGGGTGGTGGTGGGAGTTTAGTCCAGTTGGTGGTGGCAGTTTAAATCCTATGGTGGTGGGAGTTTAGACCGGGTGGTGGTGGGAGTTTAGACCGGGTGGTGGTGCGAGTTTAGACTGGATGGTGCTGGGAGTGTAGACTGGGTGGTGGTGGGAGTATAGACGGGTGGTGGTTGGAGTCTAGACCGTGTGGTGGTTGGATTTCAAACTGGGTGGTGGTTGGAGTTTAGACTAAGTGGTAGTCGAAACTCTCACCACCACCCTATCTAAGCTCCCACCACCACCAGGTCTAAACTCCCACCACCATCCACTCTAAACTCCTACCACCAGCCGGTTTAAACTCCAACCACCACCTAGTCTAAACTCCGACCACCACCTATTCTAAACTCTCACCATCATCTAGTCTAAACTCCAACCACCAACCTGTCTAAACTCCCACCACAATCTGGTCTAATCTCCCACCAATACCCGGTCTAAACTCCGACCAACACCGGGTCTAAACTCCAACTATCACTCGGTCTAAACTTCTACAACCACCCAGTCTAAACTCCCACCACCACGCAGTCTAAGAACCCACCACCACATGGTCTAAATTCTAACCACCAACCGGTCTATACTCCCACCACCACCCGGTCTATACTCCCACCACCACATGGTCTAAACTCCAACCACCACCCAGTCTGTAATCCCACCACCACCCAGTCTAAATTCCCACCACCATCTGGTCTAATTTCCTACCACCACCCAGTCTAAATTCCCACCATCACGGGGTCTAAATTCCACCCACCACTCGGTCTAAACTCCCACCACCGCCCATCTTAGCTCCCACCACCACCCGGTTTCAACTCCCAGCACGACCAAGTCTCAACTCCTACCACCACCCAGTCCAAATTTCCACCACCACCTGGTCTAAAATCCCACCACTACCTGGTCTAATCTCCCACAACCATCCGTCTATACTCCCACCACCAGCCAATCTAAACTCCCACCACCACCCGGTCTAAACTCCCACCCCTACCCGGTCTTAACTCCCACCAGCACCTAGTCTAAACTCCCACCACCACCCGGTCTAAACTCCCACCACCATCCGCTTTAAACTCCCACCACCACCAAGTCTAAACTCCCACCACCACCCGCTCTAAACACCCACCACCACACGGTCTAAACTCCCACCACCACCTGGTCTAAGCTCCCACCACCACCCAGTCGAAACTCCCACCACCACCCGGTCTAGACTCCCACCACCACCCAATCTAAACTCCCACCACCACTTGGTCTAAACTCCTACCACTACCCGGTCTACCACCACCCAGTCTGAATTCCACCCACCACCCAGTCTAAACTCAAACTACGGCCCACCTAAACTCCCACCACCACCCAGTCTATACTCCCACCACCACCCGGTCTAAACTCCCACAACCACCTGGTCTAAACTTCCACCACCATCCAGTCTAAACTCCCACCACCACCCGGTCAATCTCCCACCACCACCCAGGTCTAAACTCTCACCACCACCCGGTCTAAACTCCCACCACCACCTGGTCTAAACTCCCACCACCATCTGGTCTAAACTCCCACTACCACCCGATTTAAAATCCAACCACCACCTAGTCTAAACTCCCACCACCACCCAGTCTAAACTCCCAGCATCATCCAGTCTAAACACCAACCACCAACCGGTCTAAACTCCCACCACCATCCGGTCTAAACTCCCACCAACACCCGGTCTAAACTTTCACCAACACCAGGTCTAAACTCCAACTATCATTCGGTCTAAACTCCCACAACCACCCTGTCTAAACACCCACCACCACACGGTCTAAAATCCCACCACCACATGGTCTAAATTTCAACCACCAACCAGTCTATACTCCCACGACCACCTGGTCTAAACTCCCACCACCACCAGGTCTAAACTCCCACCACCACCCGGTCTAAATTCCCACCACCATCCAGTCCAAATTCCCACCACCACCAAGTCTAAACTCCCACCACCACGCGGTCTAAATTCCACCCACCACCCGGTCTAAACTCCCACCACTGCACGTCTTAGCTCCCACCACCACCCAATTTAAACTCCCAGCACGACCTGGTCTCAACTCCTACCGGTCTTAATTTCCACCACCACCTGGTCCAAAATCCCACCACCACCTGGTTTAATCTCCCACAACCATCCGTCTATATTCCCCCCACCACCCAATCTAAACTCCCACCACCACCCGGGCTAAACTCCGACCCCCACCCGGTCTAAACCCCCACCACCACCCGGTCTAAACTCCCACCACCACGCAGTCTAAATTCCACCCACCACCCGGTCTAAACTCCCACCACCACCCGTCTTAGCTCCCACCACCACCCGGTTTAAACTCCCAGCACGACCTGGTCTCAACTCCTACCACCACCCGGTCTAAATTTCAACCACTACCCGGTCTAAACTCCCACCCCCACCCGGTCCAAACTCCCACCACCACCCGATCCAAACTCCCACCACCACCCGATCTAAACTCCCACCATCATCCCGTCTACACTCCCACAACCACCCGGTCTAAACTCCCACCACCACCCAGTCTAAACTCCCACCATCATCGAGTCTAAAATCCCACCACCACCTGGTCTAAACTCCCACCACCACCGGGTCTAAACTCCCACCACCATATGGTCTAAACTCTCACCATCCTCTCATGCTCACATGCCATTCACTCAAGCTGGGATGCCAATCACTCAAGCTCTAGTCATCGCATGCAATTTGCTGAAGTTCGAATGCTATTGTCTCAAGCTCGCATGCTAATCTATGAAGCTTGCATGCCATTCTCTCACGCTTGCATGCCATTCACTCAAGCTCGCATGCCATTCTCTCAAGCTCGCATGCCATTGCATGCTATTCTTTCAAGCTCGCATGCCATTCTCGGAACCTCGCATGCCATTAACTCAAGCTCGCATGCCATTCTCTTAAGCTTGCATGCCATTTCTCAAGCTCCCATGCCATCCACAAAGCTTGCATGGCATTCATTCAAGCTCGCAAGCCATTCTCTCAAGCTTGCCTGCCATTCTCCCAAGCTCGCATGCCATTCTCTCAAGCTCGCATGCCATCCTCTCATGCTCGCATGCCATTCACTCAAGCTGGGATGCCAATCATTCAAGCTCGCGAGCCATCGCATGCCATTTGCTGAAGCTCGATGCTATTGTCTCAAGCTCGCATGCCATTCTCTGAAGCTCACATGCCATTCACTCAAGCTCGCATGCCATCGTATGCCATTTTCTCAAGCTTGCATGCCATTCTTGGAACCTCGCATGGCATTCCCTCAAGCTCGCATGCCATTTTCTCAAGCTCGCATGCCATTCTCTCAAGCTTCCATGCCATCGCATGCCATTCACTCAAGCTGGCATGCCATTCTCTCAGCTCCCATGCCATTCACAAAGCTTGCATGCCATTCTCTCAAGCTCACATGCCAATCTCTTGAGCTCGCATGCCATTCTCCCAAGCTCGCATGCCATTCTCTCAAGCACGCATGCTGTTCCCTCAAGCTCCGATGCCATTCTCTCAGGCTTGCATGCCATTTCTCTCATGCCCGCACGCCATTCTCTCATTCTAGTATGCCATTCACTCAAGCCGGCATGCCATTATCTCAAGCTCGCAAGCCAATCTCTAAAGCTCTCATGGCATAATATTTATGTCGCATGCCATTTACTCAAGCTCACGCCAATCTCTCAAGCTCGCATGCCATATCTCTCAACCTCGCATGCCATTCACTCAAGCTAGCAAGCCATTGCATGCCATTTGCTGAAGCTTGCATGCCATTCTCTAAAGCTCGCATGCCATTCTCTTAAACTCGCATGCCACTCACTCAAGCTGGCATGCCATTCACTCAAGCTTGAATGCCATTCTCTCAAGCTAGCGTGCCATTTTCTCAAGCTCTCATGCCATTTTCTCAAGCTCGCATGCCATTCTCCCAAGCTCGTATGCCATTCGCTCAAGCTCCCATGCTGTTCCCTCAAGCTCACATGCCATTCTCTCAATCTTGCATGCCACTCTCTCAAGCTCGCATGCCGTTCCCTCAACTCACATGTCATTCTCTCAATCTCTCAAGCTTGCATGCCATTCTCTCAAGCTTGCATTCCATTTCTCTCAAGCTCGCATGCCATCCTCTGATGCTCGCATGCAATTAACTCAAGCTGGCATGCTAATCACTCAAGCTCGCGAGCCATCCGTTGCCATTCGCTGAAGCTCGCATGCCATTCTCTCAAGCTCGCATGCCAATCTCTGAAGATTGCATGCGATTCTCTCACACATGCATACCATTCACTCAAGCTCGCATGCCATTCTCTCAACCTCGCATGCCATCGCATGCCATTCTCTCAAGCTCGCATGCCATTCTCCCAAGCTTGCATGCCATTCTCTCAAGCTCGCATGCTGTTCCATCAAGCTCCAATGCCATTCTCTCAGGCTTGCATGCCATTTCTCTCAAGCTCGCACGCCATTCTCTCATTCTTGTATGCCATTCAGTCAAGCTGGCATGCCATTCTCTCAAGCTCGCAAGCCAATCTCTAAAGCTCTCATGGCATTATCTTCAAGTCGCATGCCAATCTCTCAAGCTCGCATGCCATATCTCTCAACCTCGCATGCCATTCACTCAAGCTAGCAAGCCATTGCATGCCATTCGCTGAAGCTTGCATGCCATTCTCTAAAGCTCGCATGCCAATCTCTGAAGCTCGCATGGCATTCTCTTAAACTCGCATGCCACTCACTCAAGCCCGCATGCCATTCACTCAAGCTTGAATGCCATTCTCTCAAGCTAGCATGCCATTTTCTCAAGCTCTCACGCCATACACAAAGCTTGCATGCCACCCATTCAAGCTCGCAAGCCATTCTCTCAAGCTCTCATGCCATTTTCTCAAGCTCGCATGCCATTCTCCTAAGCTCGCATGCCATTCGCTCAAGCTCGCATGCTGTTCCCTCAAGCTCACATGCCGTTCTCTCAATCTTGCATGCCATTCTCTCAAGCTCGCATGCCGTTCCCTCAAGCTCACATGTCATTCTCTCAACTCTCAAGCTCGCATGCCATTCTCTCAAGCTTGCATTCCATTTTTCTCAAGCTCGCATGCCATCCTCTCATGCTCGCATGCAATTAACTCAAGCTGGCATGCTAATCACTCAAGCTCGCGAGCCATCCCATGCCATTCGCTGAAGCTTGCATGCCATTCTCTCAAGCTTGCATGACAATCTCTGAAGCTTGCATGCCATTCTCTCACACTTGCATACCATTCACTCAAGCTTGCATGCCATTCTCTCAACCTCGCATGCTATCGCATGCCATTCTCTCAAGCTCGAATGCCATTTTCAGAACCTCGCATGCCATTCACTCAAGCTCGCATGCCATTTTCTCAAGCTCGCATGCCATTCTCTCAAGCTCGCATTTTATTCTCCCAAGCTTGCATGCCATTCTCTCAAGCTCGCATGCTGTTTCCTCAAGCTCACATGCCATTCTCTCAAGCTTGCATGCCATTCTCTCAAGCTCGCATGCCATTCTCTCAAGCTTGCATGCCATTACTATCAAGCTCGCATTCCATTCTCTCATGCTCGCATGCAATAAACTCAAGCTAGCATGCTAATCACTCAAGCTCGCAAGCCATCGCATACCATTCGCTGAAGCTCGCACTCCATTCTCTCAAGCTCGCATGCCAATCTCTGAAGCTCGCATGTCATTCTCTCACACTTGCATGCCATTCACGCAAGCTCGCATGCCATTCTCTCAAGCTCGCATGCCATTGCATGCCATTCTCTTAAGCTCGCATGCCACTCTCGGAACCTCGTATGCCATTCACTCAACCTCACATGCCAATTTCTCAAGCTCGCATGCCATTCTTTCAAGCTCGCATGCCATTCACTAAGGTTGCATGTCATTCACTAAAGCTCGCAAGCCATTCTCTCAAGCTTGCATTTCATTCTCTCAAGCTCGCGTGCTATTTTCTCAAGCTGGCATGCCATTCTCCCAAGCTCGCATGCCATTCTCTCAAGCTCGCATGTCGTTCACTCAAGCTCGCATGCTATTCTCTGAAGCTCGCATGCCTTTTTCATATGCTAGCATGCCATTCACTCAACCTTGCATGCCATTCACTCAAGCTTGCATGCCATTCTCTCAAGCTCACTTCCCATTCTCTTAGGATTGCATGCCATTTCTCTCAAGCTCACATGCCATTTTCTCATGCTCGTATGGCATTCATTCAAGCTGGCATGCCATTCACTCAAGCTCGTAAGCCATCGCATGCCATTGGCAGAAGCTCGCATGCATTTCTCTCAAGCTCACATGCCAATCTCTGATGCTCGCATTCCATTATTTCAAACTCGCATGCCATTCTCTCAATCTCGCATGCCATTCACTCAAGCTCGCATGCCATTCTCTCAAGCTTGCATGCCATTCTCTCAAGCTCGCATGCCATTCACTAAGATTGCATGTCATTCACTAAAGCTCGCAATCCATTCTCTCAAGCTCGCATTTCATTTTCTCAAGCTCGCATGCCATTTTCTCAGGCTGGCATGCCTTTCTCCCAAGCTTGCATGCCATTCTCTCAAGCTCACATGCCATTCTGTCATGCATACATGCCATTTCTCTCAAGCTCGCATGCCATTCTCTCATGCTCGCATGCCATTCACTCAAGCTTGCATGCCATTCTCTCAAGCATGTATGCCATTTTCTCAAGTTCGCATGCCATTCACTCAAGTTCACATGCCATTCTCTAATGCTCGCATGCCATTCTCTCAGGCTCCCATGCCATTCACTAAGATTGCATGCCATTCACTCATGCTGGCAAGCCATTTTCTCAAACTCGCATGCCATTCTCCCAAGCTCGCATGCCATTCTCTCAAGCTCGCATGCCGTTCCCTCAAGCTCGCATGCCATTCACTAAGCTTGCATGCCATTCACTAAATCTCGCAAGCTATTCTCTCAAGCTTGCATTTCGTTCTCTCAAGCTCACAGGCCATTTTCTCAAGCTCGCATGCCATTCTCCCAAGCTCGCATGCCATTCTTCCAAGCTTGCATGCCGTTCCCTCAAGCTCGCATGCCATTCTCTGAAGCTTGCATGCCTTCTCTCAACCTCGCATGCCATTCACTCAAGCTCACATGCCATTCTCTCAAGCTCCCATGCCATTCACAAAGCTTGCATGCCATTCACTCAAGCTCGCAAGCAATTCTCTCAAGCTCCCATGCCATTTTCTCAAGCTTGCGTGCCATCTTATCAAGCTCGCATGCCATTCTCCTTAGCTCGCATGCCATTCTCTCAAGCTTGCTTGCCGTTCCCTCAAGCTCGCATGCCATTCTCTCAAACTCTTAGTGAGAGTGTAGTGCGAGTGGTTTGCCACCCCCCAGTATGGCATGCGAATGGTTTGTCACCCCCTAAGAGTGGTGTGCGAGTGGTTTGCCACCTCCCGAGAGTGGCGTGCATGTGGTTTGCCACACCTCAGAGTGCTGTGCGAGTGGTTTGCCACCTTCCCGAATGGTGTGCGAGTGGTTTGCCACCCCCTAAGAGTGGAGTGCGAGTGGTTTGCCACTCCCCGGACTGGTGTGCAAATGGTTTGCCACCCCCTAAGAGTGGTGTGCGAGTTGTTTGCCACCCCACCCGAGTGGCATGCAAGTTGTTTGTTACCCCCCGAGAGTGGAATGCGAGTGGTTTGCCACCCCCCAGAGTGGCGTGCGAGTGGTTTGCTACCTCCCGAAAGTGGTGTGCATGTGGTTTTCCACCCCCCAGAGTGCCGTGTGAGTGGTTTGCCACCCCCCGTGAGTGGCGTGCGAGTGTTTTGCCACCCCCCTGTTTTGCGTGCGAGTGGTTCACAAACCCCACGAGGGTGGCGTGGGAGTGGTTTGTCACCCCCACAAGTGGCGTGCGAGTGCTTTCTCATCACCCTGCATGGCGTGTGAGTGTTTTGTCACCCCACTAAGTGGCATGTGAGTGGTTTGCCATCCCCCCGAGTGGCGTGCGAGTGGTTTGCCACCCACCGAGAAAGGGGTGCAAATGGTTTGCCACCCGCCAGAGTGACGTGCGAGTTAGACCAGATGGTGGTGGAAGTTTAGACCGGTTGGTGGTTGGAGTTTAGACAGGATGATGATGGGAGTTTAGACTGGGTGGTGGTGGGGGTTTTGACTGGGTGGTGGTTGGAGTTTAAAACGGGTGGTGGTAAGAGTTTAGACCGGATGGTGGTGGGAGTTTGGATCGGGTGGTGGTGAGAGTTTAGACCGGGTGGTGGTGGGAGTTTAGACTGGGTGTTGGTGGGAGGTTACACTAAATGGTGGTGAGAGTTTAGACCAGGTGGTTGTGGGAGTTTAGACCGGGTGGTGGTGGGAGTTTAGACCGAGTGGTGGTGGGAGTTTAGACTGGGTGGTGGTGGGAGTTAAGGTGGGCTGTGGTTTGAGTTTAGACTGGGTGGTGGGTGGAATTCACACCGGGTGGTGGTGGGAATTTAGACCGGGTAGTGGTAGGAGTTTAGACCGACTGGTGGTGGGAGTTTAGACTGGGTGGTGGTGGGAGTTTAGACCGGGTGGTGGTGGGAGTTTAGACGGGTTGCTTGTGAGAGCTTTGACCGTGTGGTGTTGGGTGTTAAGACCCGGTGGTGATGGGAGTGTAAGGCTAGTGGTGGGAATTTAGTCCGGGTGGTTGTGAAAGTTTAGACCGGTTGGTGGTGGGATTTTAGACCGGATGGTGGTGGGAGTTTAGACCTGGAGGTGGTGGAAGTTTAGACTGGGTGTTGGTGGGAGTTAAGACGGGGTGGTTGTGGGAGTTTAGACTAAGTGGTGGTGGGAGTTTAGACCGGATGGTGGTCGGAGTGTAGACTGGGAGGTGGTGGGAGAATAGACATATGGTGGTGGGAGATAAGACCATGTGGTGGTGGAATTTTAGACCGGGTGGTGGTGGGCTGGTGGTGGAAGGATTTGAGATTGAGTCGTGCTAGGATTTTAGACCAGGTGGTGTTGGGAGTTTATACGGGGTGGTGGTGGGAGTTTAGACCGGTTGGTGGTGGCAGTTTTGACCGGGTGATGGTGGGATTTTAGACAGGGTGGTGGTGGTAGTTGAGACCGGATGGTGGTGGGAGTTTAGACCGGCTGGTGCTGGGAGTTTAGACCGGGTGGTGGTGGGAGTTTAGACCGGATGGTGGTGGGAGTATAGACTTGGTGGTGGTGGGAGTATAGACGGGTGGTGGTTGGAGTCTAGACCATGTGGTGGTTGGACTTTAGACTGGGTGGTGGTAAGAATTTAGATCGGTGGTGGAAGGAGTTGAGAGTGAGTTGTGCTAGGAGTTTAGACTGGGTGGTTGTGGAAGTTTTTTCCTATTGGTGGTGGGAGTTTAGACCGGGTGGTGTTGGGAGTTTAGACCGTGTGGTCGTGGGAGTTTAGACGGGTTGGGTATGGGAGTTTGGAGCATATGGTGGTGGGAGTTTAGACCAGGTGGTGATGGGAGTTAATTCCAGATGGTGGTGGGAATTTAGACTGGGTGGTGGTGGGAGTTTAGACCGGGTGGTTGTGGGAGTTTAGACTGGGTGGTGGTGGGAGCTTAGACCGGATGGAGGTGGGAGTTTAGACCGGGTGGTGGTGCGAGTTTAGACCGGATGGTGGTGGGAGTTTAGACCGGGTGGTGGGTGGAATTTAGACCGTGTCATGGTGGGACTTTAGACTGAGTGGAGGTGGGAATTTAGACCGGATGATGGTGGGAATCTAGACCGGGTGGTGGTGGGATTTTGGACCGGGTGGTGGTGGGAGTTTAGACTGTGTGGTGGTGGGTGTATAGACCGGTTGGTGGTGGGAGTTTAGACTGGGTGGTTGTGGGAGTTTAAACCGAGTGATAGTTGGAGTTTAGATCCGGTGTTGGTGAGAGTTTAGACCAAGTGTTGGCGGGAGTTTAGACCAGATGGTGGGGGGAGTTTAGACCGGTTGGTGGTTGGAGTTTAGACTGGATGATGGTGGGAGTTTAGACTAGGTGGTGGTTGGAGTTTAGACCGGATGATCGTGGAAGTTTAGACCGGATGGTGTTTGGAGTTTAGACCGGGTGGTGGTGGGAGTTTACACTGTGTGGTGGTAAGAGTTTAGACTGGGTGGTGGTGAGAGTTTAGACCGGGTGGTGGTGGGAGTTTAGTCTAGGTGGTGGTGGGAGTTTAGACGGGCTGGTGGTGGGAGTTTAGACCAGATGGTTGTTGGAGTTTATGTTGTGTGGTGATGGGATTTTAGACCGGATGGTGGTGGGAGTTTAGACCTGGTGGTGGTGGTAGTTTAGACTAGGTGTTGGTGGGAGTTTAGACCAGGTGGTGGTGGGAGTTTAGACTGGGTGGTGGTGGAACTTTAGACCGGATGGTGGTCGGAGTGTAGATTGGGTGGTGGTGGGAGTATAGACAGATGGTCGTGGGAGATTAGACCATGTGGTCGTGGAAATTCAGACTGGGTGGTGGTGGAAATTGAAACCGGGTGGTGGAAGGAGTCGAGTCTGAGTCATTCTAGGAGTTTAGATCAGGTGGTGTTGGGAGTTTAGACCGGGTGGTGGTGGGAGTTTAGACCGGTTGGTGAAGGCAGTTTAAACCGGATGGTGGTGGGAGTTTAGACCGGGTGGTGGTGGGAGTTTAGATTGGGTGGTGGTAGGAGTTTAGACCGGATGGTGGTGGGAGTGTTGAATGGGTGGTGGTGGGAGTATAGACGGGTGGTTGTTGGAGTCTTGACAGCGTGGTGGTTGGATTTTAGACTGTGGTGGAAGGAGTTGAGACTGAGTTGTGCTGGGAGTTTAGACTGGGTGGTTGTGGGAGTTTTTTCCTGTTGGTGGTGGGAGTTTAGACCGGTTGGTGTTGGGATTTTAGACCGTGTGGTCGTGGGAGTTTAGACGGGTTGGTTATGGGAGTTTAGACCATATGGTGGTGGGAGTTTAGACCAGGTGGTGGTGGGATTTTAGACCAGGTGGTGGTGGGAGTTAATTCCGGATGGGGGTGGTAATTTAGACTGGGTGGTGGTGGGAATTTAGACCGGATGATGGTGGGAATTTAGACTGGGTGGTGGTGGAATTTTAGACCGGGTGGTGGTGGGAGTTTAGACTGGATGGTGGTTGGAGTTTAGACGGTGTGGTGGTGGGTGTATAGACTGGTTGGTGGTGGGAGTTTACACTGGGTGGTTGTGGGAGTTTGAACCGAGTGATAGTTGGAGTTTAGATCCGTTGTTGGTGGGTGTTTAGACTGGGTGTTGGTGGTAGTTTAGACCAGATGGTGGTGGGAGTTTAGACCGGGTGGTGGTTGAAGTTTAAACCGGATGGTGGTGGGAGTTTAGACCGGATGGTGTTAGGAGTTTAGACCAGGTGGTGGTGGGAGTTTAGACTGTGTGGTGGTGAAAGTTTAGACCGGGTGGTGGTGGGAGTTTAGACCGGGTGGTGGTGGGACTTTAAACTGGATGGTGGTGGGAGTTTAGACCGGGTGGTGGTGGGAGTTTAGACTTGGTAGTGGTGGGAGTATAGACTAGGTGGTGGTGGGAGTTTAGGTGGGCCGTGGTTTGAGTTTAGACCAGGTGGTGGGTAGAATTCAGACTAGGTGGTCGTGGGAGTTTAGACGGGTTGGTTGTGAGAGTTTAGACCATGTGGTGGTGGGTGTTTAGACCCGGTGGTGATAGGAGTTTAAGGCAAGTGGTGGGAATTCAGACCGGGTGGTGGTGGGATTTTAGATCAGGTGGTGGTGGGAGATTAGACCGGGTGGTGGTGGGATTTTAGTCCGTGTTGTGGTGGGAGTTTAGACCGGTTGGTGGTGGGAGTTTAGACCAGGTAGTGGTGGGATATTATGTTATAACCACAATAGGCTTAGATGTGCCTATAATGAGAGATAGAGAGCACAGTCGGATTTCCGTCAGATGGCTTCAAATATTGATATCGATCTGGTCGCTGCATCCAACTGTGATCTGTAAACAGGATCTCGAGCGCGTCGCTGTCATCTATCAGCAGCAAGTTGAATCATGAATTTCCATGAAGATTTGACGACGCTATGGTGGTTTTACTGGCAGGAGGTATAGCAGCCACTATAGTCTTGGAAGTACAAACTTAGCGAGAAGAGTTCGAGAGGGAGATGGTTCCCAGCCTCTACATACCCCAAGAGCCGAGGTCCAGGTTGGTGGTACACCACCACAGAGTCCCCAACCATGAAGAGTCTCGAAACCAACCCTCCAAGGGGCTACACCAAGTGAAATGTAACACTACACGAAGTAACGTTACTATTTTTACTATTTAATATTTATCCGCGTCCCTTGGGCTTGAAATCTTGAGCTCTTGTTCTTGGATCTGCAAGATAATTTCTTCTTGAGTTGATGGGGGCTTGCTGCACACACCTGCAACACGAGGGACACTTCACACTCGACAAAATAGAAAAAACACATGCGACACACAAACGACGACTTGACATGCGAGTTGTAAAAACTCGCTAATGTCTTGACCGACACAAACCACATTGTGATACACCATTCAAACACACACACAAGCACTGGATAGCAATGACATAGACTCACAATTCATTCCATGCCATGCATGCACACACACAAACAAGGACGACAAGCCGAGTGCAAGCCATAGGGTTGCACCAACAAACTCCCCCTCGGATTGTTGGCCTTAGAATCTGCTCCCCTTAGTTTAGAGCCATCCCAGCAAGCTTGCAACACTTCCAATGCTGCTGCTCAACCAGCCTCTTGGTCATCATATCAGCAGGCTGCGCCGTCGTCTTCACGTAGTGCAACTCCACTTCACCCGCGGTTACCATGCTCCTCACCCAATGCCACTTCACCTTCATGTGCTTGGTAAGGCCATGAAGAACGGGGTTCTTAGCCAATGCAATAGCACCCTGGCTATCACAGTAGAGTGGGGTAGGTCCTTTCTGCTCCTCCCTCAATTCAGCTAGCAATCGCCGCTGCCACACAACCTCTCTTATGGCACGGAAGAGTGCCATGTTCTCGGACTCCACCGAGCTCAATGCTTGGTCAACTTGTTTCTTGCTCTCCCAAGCTGTTGGCCCTCCACCAACACAGCAGATGAAGCCTCCCACACTTGTCATGTCCTCTGGTTCTGATGCCCAAGATGCATCAGAGAAGGCGGTGAGAAAGAGCCTCCCGGGTTCGACTCCATCCGCACCCTTTTGACGCCTTTGTGCTGCCGCGGAGTATTGCAGTCCAACAGTTGCTGTTTGGCCAAGGTACTTGGCCACCCTCTCTCCAGCTGCTACCTGCTCTTTGTTTGGGCATTGGACAACCCTAGCCAGCTGCCCGGTAGCAAAGGCTGCATCCGGCCTTGTGTGAACGGTCGCATACATGAGGCTGCCCACCAAGGAGTGAAAACGGCGCCTCTCCTCTTCACCAACACTTTCCTCCGCTGGTCCTTTCACACACTTGAACCCTAAGGGAAGAGGAGTAGCCACATGACCTTCACTCTTTCCAAAGTTTGCAGCCAAGTCCTCCAAGTACTTCTTTTGATGCACTCGCATCCACCGCTTCCCACACTATCTCCTACACTATCTCTCCTACACTATCTCTCCACTATCTCTCCACTATCCCACACTATCTCTCCACTCTCCCACAGTATCTCTCCTACACTATCTCTACTACACTATCTCTCCACTATCTCTCCACTGTCCCATACTATCTCTCCACTCTCCCACACTGTCCCACACTATCTCTCCACTATCCCACACAATCTCTCCATTCCCCCACACTATGTCTCCACTCTCTCCACTATCTCTCCACTATCTCTCCACTGTCCCACACTATCTCTCCACTATCCCACACTATCTCTCCATTCCCCCACACTATCTCTCCACTATCTCTCACACACTATCTCCACTATCTCTCCACTCTCCCACACTATCTCTCCACTCTCTCACACTATCTCTCCATTACCCCACACTATCTCTCCCACACTATCTCTCCCACACTCCTGCACGATCTCTCCACTATCTCTCCACTCCCCCACACACTATCTCTCCACTCTCCCACACTATCTCTCCACTATCTCCCATACTATCTCTACTCTCTCTCCCACACTATCTCTCCACTATGTCTCAACTGTCCCACACTATCTCTCTCCACACACCCACACTATCTCTCCACTCTCCCACTCTATCTCTCTCACACTGTCTCTCCACTCTCCAACACTATCTCTCACACACTATCTCTCCATTCTCACACACAATCTCTCCACTCTCCCACACTATCTCTCCACTATCTCTCCACTCTCCCACACTATCTCTCCACTCTCTCCACTATCTCCCCCACACTATCTCTCCTCTCTCCCACACTATCTCTCCACACTCCCACACTATCTTTCCACTCTCCCACACTATCTCTCCACTATCTCTCCACTCTCTCCACTATCTCTCCACTCTCCCACACTATCTCTCCACTCTCCCACACTTTCTCTCAACTCTCCCACACTATCTTTCCACTATCTCTCCACTCTCGCACTATCTCTCCCACACAATCGCTCCCACACTATTTCTCTACTCTCACACACTATCTCCCACACTATCTCTCTACTCTCCCACACTATCTCTCCACTATCTCTCCACTATCTCTCCCACACTATCTCTCCCACTCTCCCACACTTTCTCTCCACTATCTCTCCACTCTCCCACACTATCTCTCCTCTCCACTGTCCCACACTATCTCTCCACTATCTCTCCACTCCCCCACACTATCGCTCCACTATCTCTCCACTCACACACTATCTCTCCACTCTCCCACACTATCTCTCCACTATCCCACACTATCTCTCCACTCTCCCACACTATCTCTCCACTATCCCACACTATCTCCCACACTATCTCTCCACAATCTCTCCACTATCTCCACACTGTCTCTCCACTCTCCCACACTATCATTCCACTCTCACACACTATCTCTACACTCTCCCACACTATCTCTCACACTCTCACATACCATCTCTGCACTCTCCCACACTATCTCTCCACTATCTCTCCACTCTCCGCTATTTCTCCACTCTGTCTCCACTCTCCCACACTATCTCTCCACTATCTCTACACTCTCCAACACTCTTTCCACACTCCCACACTATCTCTCCACTCTCCCACACTATCTCCCACACTATCTCTCCACAATCCCACACTAACTCTCCACTCTCTCACACTATCTCTCCACTATCTCTCCACTATCTCTCCACTCTCCCACACTATCTCTCCACTCACCCACACTATCTCTCCACTCTCCCACACTATCTCTCCACTCTCCCACACTATCTCTCCACTCTCCCACACTATCTCTCAACTCTCCCACACTATCTCTCCCACACTATATCTCCACTCTCCCACACTATCTCTCCACTCTCCCACACTATCTCTCCACCCTCCCACACTATCTCTCCCACACTATCTCTTCACACTTTCTCTCCACTGTCTCCAGCATCTTTCCACCATCTCTCCACACTCCCACACTATGTCTCCACTATGTCTCAACTCTCCCACACTATCTCCCCACTCTCTCACACTATCTCTCCACTCTCCCACACTATCTCTCCACTCTCCCACACTATCTCTCCACTCTCCCACACAGTCTCTCCATAATCTCTCCACTCTCCCACTTTCTCTCCCACACTATCTCTCCACTCTCCCACACTATCTCTCCCACACTATCTCTCCACTCTCCCACACTATCTCTCCACTCTCCAAACTATCTCTCCACTCTCCCACACTATCTCTCCACTATCTCTCCACTATCTCTCCACTATCTCTCCACTCTCCCACACTATCTCTCCAGTATTTCACTTTACTCTCCACTATCTCTCCACTATCCCACACTCCCACACTATCTCCACACTATCTCTCCACTATCTCTCCACTCACCCACACTATCTCTCCACACTATCACACTCCCCCCCACTATCTCTCCACTCTCCCACACTATCTCTCCACACTCCCACACTATCTCTCCACTATCTCTACACTCTCACACACTATCTCTCCACTATCCCACACATCTCTCCACTCTCCCACACTAACTCTCCACTATCTCACACTATCTCTCACACTCCCACACTATCTCTCCACACTCCCACACTATCTCTCCCACACTATCTCCACTATGTCTCCACTCTCTCCATATTATCTCTCCACACTCCCACACTATCTCTCCCACACTATCTCTCCACTATCTCTCCCACACTATCTCTCCTCTATCTCTCCACACTCCCACACTATTTCTCCACTATCTCTCCACTCTCACACACTATCTCTCCACTATCCCCACACTATCTCTCCCTTCCCCCACACTATCTCTCCACTCTCCCACACTATCTCTCCACTATCTCTCCACTCTCCACACTATCTCTCCACACTATCTCTCCACTATCCCACACTATCTCTCCACTATCTCCACTCTCCCACACTATCTCTCCACTATCTCTCCACTCTCCCACACTATCTCTCACACACTATCTCTCCCACACCATCTCTCCACTCTCCCACACTATCTCTCCACCACTATCTCTCCACTCTCCCACACTATCTCTCCACTCTGCCACACTATCTCTCCACTATCCCACACTATCTCTCCACTCTCCCACACTATCTCTCCACTCTCCCACACTATCTCTCCCACTATCCCACACTATCTCTCCACTCTCCCACACTATCTCTCCACTCACACAATATCTCTCCACTGTCCCACACTATCTCTCCACTCTCCCACACTATCTCTCCACTGTCCCACACTATCTCTCCACTCTCCCACACTATCTCTCCACTCTCACGCACTATCTCTCCTCTCTCCCACACTATCTCTCCACTCTCCCACACTATCTCTCCCACACTATCTCTCCACTATCTTTCCACTATCTCTCCACTGGCCCACACTATCTCTCAACTCTCCCACACTATCTCTCCACTATCTCTCCACTATCTCTCCACTCTCCCACACTATCTCTCCACTCTCAAACACAATCTCTCCCACACTATCTCTCCACTGTCCCACACTATCTCTCCACTATGTCTCCACACACTATCTCCACTATCCCACACTATCTCTCACACACTCTCCCGCACTATCTCTCCACTATCTCTCCACTCTCCCACACTATCTTTCCACTATCTCTGCACTATCTCTCCACTCTCTCCACACTATCTCTCCACTCTCCCGCACTATCTCTCCACTATTTCTCCAATCTCCCACACTATCTCTCCATTCTCCCAAACTATCTCTCCACTCTCTCCACTATCTCCCCACTCTCCCAAACTATCTCTCCACTCTCACACACTATCTCTCACTCTCACACACTATCTCTCCACTCTCTCCACTATCTCTCCTCTCTCCCACACCATCTTCCCACTCTCCCACACTATCTCTCCACTCTCCCACACTATCTCTCCACTTTCTCACACAATCTCTCCACTCTCCCACACTATCTCTCCACTCTCCCACACCATCTCCCCACTCTCCCACACTATCTCTCCACTCTCCCACACTATCTCTCCACTATCTCTCCACTCTCACACACTATCTCTCCACTATCCCCACACTATCTCTCCCACACTATCTCTCCATTACCCCACACTATCTCTCCACTCTCCCACACTATCGCTCCACTATCTCTCCACTCTCCACACTATCTCTCCACTCTCCCACACTATCTCTCCACTCTCCCACACTATCTCTCCACTATCCCACACTATCTCTCCACTCTCCCACACTATCTCTCCACTCTCCCACACTATCTCTCCCACTCTCCCACACTATCTCTCCCACACTATCTCTCCACTCACACACTATCTCTCCACCGTCCCACACTATCTCTCCACTCTCCCACACTATCTCTCCACTGTCCCACACTATCTCTCCACTCTCCCACACTATCTCTCCACACTCCCACACTATCTCTCCACTCTCCCACACTATCTCTCCCACACTATCTCTCCACTATCTCTCCACTATCTCTCCACTGTCCCACACTTTCTCTCAACTCTCCCACACTATCTCTCCACTATCTCTCCACTGTCCCACACTATCTCTCCACTCTCCCACGATATCTCTCCACTCTCCCACACTATCTCTCCACTCTCCCACACTATCCCACACTATCCCACACTATCTCTCCACTATCTCTCCACTCTCCCACACTATCTCTCCACTCCCCCGCACTATCTCTCCACTATTTCTCCACTCTCCCACACTATCTCTCCACTCTCCCACGATATCTCTCCACTCTCCCACACTATCTCTCCACTGTCCCACACTATCTCTCCACTCTCCCACACCATCTCTCCACTCCCCCGCACTATCTCTCCACTCTCCCACACTATCTCTCCTCTCTCCAACACTATCTCTCCACTCTCCCACACTATCTCTCCACTCTCCCACACTATCTCTCCACTCTCCCACACTATCTCTCCACTATCCCACACTATCTCTCCACTCTCCCACACTATCTCTCCACTCTCCCACACTATCTCTCCCACTCTCCCACACTATCTCTCCCACACTATCTCTCCACTCACACACTATCTCTCCACCGTCCCACACTATCTCTCCACTCTCCCACACTATCTCTCCACTGTCCCACACTATCTCTCCACTCTCCCACACTATCTCTCCACACTCCCACACTATCTCTCCACTCTCCCACACTATCTCTCCCACACTATCTCTCCACTATCTCTCCACTATCTCTCCACTGTCCCACACTTTCTCTCAACTCTCCCACACTATCTCTCCACTATCTCTCCACTGTCCCACACTATCTCTCAACTCTACCACACTATCTCTTCACTGTCCCACACTATCTTTCCACTCTCCCACACTATCTCTCCACACTCACACACTATCTCTCCCACACTATCTCTCCACTGTCCCACACTATCTCTCCACTATGTCTCCACACACTATCTCCACTATCCCACACTATCTCCCGCACTATCTCTCCACTATCGCTCCACTCTCACACACTATCTCTCCACTATCTCTCCACTATCTCTCCACTCTCTATACACTATCTCTCCACTCTCCCGCACTATCTCTCCACTATCTCTCCACTCTCCCACACTATCTCTCCATTCTCCCACACTATCTGTCCACTCTCTCCACTATCTCCCCACTCTCCCACACTATCTCTCCACTCTCCCACGCTATCTCTCCACTCTCACACACTATCTCTCCACTCTCTCCACTATCTCTCCACTCTGCCACACCATCTTCCCACTCTCCCACACTATCTCTCCACTCTCCCACACTATCTCTCCACTCTCTCACACTATCTCTCCATTACCCCACACTATCTCTCCCACACTATCTCTCCCACACTCCTGCACGATCTCTCCACTATCTCTCCACTCCCCCACACACTATCTCTCCACTCTCCCACACTATCCCACACTATCTCTCCACTCTCCCACACTATCTCTCCACTATCTCCCATACTATCTCTACTCTCTCTCCCACACTATCTCTCCACTATGTCTCAACTGTCCCACACTATCTCTCTCCACACACCCACACTATCTCTCCACTCTCCCACTCTATCTCTCCACTCTCCCACACTATCTCTCTCACACTGTCTCTCCACTCTCCAACACTATCTCTCACACACTATCTCTCCATTCTCACACACAATCTCTCCACTCTCCCACACTATCTCTCCACTATCTCTCCACTCTCCCACACTATCTCTCCACTCTCTCCACTATCTCCCCCACACTATCTCTCCTCTCTCCCACACTATCTCTCCACACTCCCACACTATCTTTCCACTCTCCCACACTATCTCTCCACTATCTCTCCACTCTCTCCACTATCTCTCCACTCTCCCACACTATCTCTCCACTCTCCCACACTTTCTCTCAACTCTCCCACACTATCTTTCCACTATCTCTCCACTCTCGCACTATCTCTCCCACACAATCGCTCCCACACTATTTCTCTACTCTCACACACTATCTCCCACACTATCTCTCTACTCTCCCACACTATCTCTCCACTATCTCTCCACTATCTCTCCCACACTATCTCTCCCACTCTCCCACACTTTCTCTCCACTATCTCTCCACTCTCCCACACTATCTCTCCTCTCCACTGTCCCACACTATCTCTCCACTATCTCTCCACTCCCCCACACTATCGCTCCACTATCTCTCCACTCACACACTATCTCTCCACTCTCCCACACTATCTCTCCACTATCCCACACTATCTCTCCACTCTCCCACACTATCTCTCCACTATCCCACACTATCTCCCACACTATCTCTCCACAATCTCTCCACTATCTCCACACTGTCTCTCCACTCTTTCACACTATCATTCCACTCTCACACACTATCTCTACACTCTCCCACACTATCTCTCACACTCTCACATACCATCTCTGCACTCTCCCACACTATCTCTCCACTATCTCTCCACTCTCCGCTATTTCTCCACTCTGTCTCCACTCTCCCACACTATCTCTCCACTATCTCTACACTCTCCAACACTCTTTCCACACTCCCACACTATCTCTCCACTCTCCCACACTATCTCCCACACTATCTCTCCACAATCCCACACTAACTCTCCACTCTCTCACACTATCTCTCCACTATCTCTCCACTATCTCTCCACTCTCCCACACTATCTCTCCACTCACCCACACTATCTCTCCACTCTCCCACACTATCTCTCCACTCTCCCACACTATCTCTCCACTCTCCCACACTATCTCTCAACTCTCCCACACTATCTCTCCCACACTATATCTCCACTCTCCCACACTATCTCTCCACTCTCCCACACTATCTCTCCACCCTCCCACACTATCTCTCCCACACTATCTCTTCACACTTTCTCTCCACTGTCTCCAGCATCTTTCCACCATCTCTCCACACTCCCACACAATGTCTCCACTATGTCTCAACTCTCCCACACTATCTCCCCACTCTCTCACACTATCTCTCCACTCTCCCACACTATCTCTCCACTCTCCCACACTATCTCTCCACTCTCCCACACAGTCTCTCCATAATCTCTCCACTCTCCCACTTTCTCTCCCACACTATCTCTCCACTCTCCCACACTATCTCTCCCACACTATCTCTCCACTCTCCCACACTATCTCTCCACTCTCCAAACTATCTCTCCACTCTCCCACACTATCTCTCCACTATCTCTCCACTATCTCTCCACTATCTCTCCACTCTCCCACACTATCTCTCCAGTATTTCACTTTACTCTCCACTATCTCTCCACTATCCCACACTCCCACACTATCTCCACACTATCTCTCCACTATCTCTCCACTCACCCACACTATCTCTCCACACTATCACACTCCCCCCCACTATCTCTCCACTCTCCCACACTATCTCTCCACACTCCCACACTATCTCTCCACTATCTCTACACTCTCACACACTATCTCTCCACTATCCCACACTATCTCTCCACTCTCCCACACTAACTCTCCACTATCTCACACTATCTCTCACACTCCCACACTATCTCTCCACACTCCCACACTATCTCTCCCACACTATCTCCACTATGTCTCCACTCTCTCCATATTATCTCTCCACACTCCCACACTATCTCTCCCACACTATCTCTCCACTATCTCTCCCACACTATCTCTCCTCTATCTCTCCACACTCCCACACTATTTCTCCACTATCTCTCCACTCTCACACACTATCTCTCCACTATCCCCACACTATCTCTCCCTTCCCCCACACTATCTCTCCACTCTCCCACACTATCTCTCCACTATCTCTCCACTCTCCACACTATCTCTCCACACTATCTCTCCACTATCCCACACTATCTCTCCACTATCTCCACTCTCCCACACTATCTCTCCACTATCTCTCCACTCTCCCACACTATCTCTCACACACTATCTCTCCCACACCATCTCTCCACTCTCCCACACTATCTCTCCACCACTATCTCTCCACTCTCCCACACTATCTCTCCACTCTGCCACACTATCTCTCCACTATCCCACACTATCTCTCCACTCTCCCACACTATCTCTCCACTCTCCCACACTATCTCTCCCACTATCCCACACTATCTCTCCACTCTCCCACACTATCTCTCCACTCACACAATATCTCTCCACTGTCCCACACTATCTCTCCACTCTCCCACACTATCTCTCCACTGTCCCACACTATCTCTCCACTCTCCCACACTATCTCTCCACTCTCACGCACTATCTCTCCTCTCTCCCACACTATCTCTCCACTCTCCCACACTATCTCTCCCACACTATCTCTCCACTATCTTTCCACTATCTCTCCACTGGCCCACACTATCTCTCAACTCTCCCACACTATCTCTCCACTATCTCTCCACTATCTCTCCACTCTCCCACACTATCTCTCCACTCTCACACACAATCTCTCCCACACTATCTCTCCACTGTCCCACACTATCTCTCCACTATGTCTCCACACACTATCTCCACTATCCCACACTATCTCTCACACACTCTCCCGCACTATCTCTCCACTATCTCTCCACTCTCCCACACTATCTTTCCACTATCTCTGCACTATCTCTCCACTCTCTCCACACTATCTCTCCACTCTCCCGCACTATCTCTCCACTATTTCTCCAATCTCCCACACTATCTCTCCATTCTCCCAAACTATCTCTCCACTCTCTCCACTATCTCCCCACTCTCCCAAACTATCTCTCCACTCTCACACACTATCTCTCACTCTCACACACTATCTCTCCACTCTCTCCACTATCTCTCCTCTCTCCCACACCATCTTCCCACTCTCCCACACTATCTCTCCACTCTCCCACACTATCTCTCCACTTTCTCACACAATCTCTCCACTCTCCCACACTATCTCTCCACTCTCCCACACCATCTCCCCACTCTCCCACACTATCTCTCCACTCTCCCACACTATCTCTCCACTATCTCTCCACTCTCACACACTATCTCTCCACTATCCCCACACTATCTCTCCCACACTATCTCTCCATTACCCCACACTATCTCTCCACTCTCCCACACTATCGCTCCACTATCTCTCCACTCTCCACACTATCTCTCCACTCTCCCACACTATCTCTCCACTCTCCCACACTATCTCTCCACTATCCCACACTATCTCTCCACTCTCCCACACTATCTCTCCACTCTCCCACACTATCTCTCCCACTCTCCCACACTATCTCTCCCACACTATCTCTCCACTCACACACTATCTCTCCACCGTCCCACACTATCTCTCCACTCTCCCACACTATCTCTCCACTGTCCCACACTATCTCTCCACTCTCCCACACTATCTCTCCACACTCCCACACTATCTCTCCACTCTCCCACACTATCTCTCCCACACTATCTCTCCACTATCTCTCCACTATCTCTCCACTGTCCCACACTTTCTCTCAACTCTCCCACACTATCTCTCCACTATCTCTCCACTGTCCCACACTATCTGTCCACTCTCCCACGATATCTCTCCACTCTCCCACACTATCTCTCCACTCTCCCACACTATCCCACACTATCCCACACTATCTCTCCACTATCTCTCCACTCTCCCACACTATCTCTCCACTCCCCCGCACTATCTCTCCACTATTTCTCCACTCTCCCACACTATCTCTCCACTCTCCCACGATATCTCTCCACTCTCCCACACTATCTCTCCACTGTCCCACACTATCTCTCCACTCTCCCACACCATCTCTCCACTCCCCCGCACTATCTCTCCACTCTCCCACACTATCTCTCCTCTCTCCAACACTATCTCTCCACTCTCCACACTATCTCTCCACTCTCCCACACTATCTCTCCACTCTCCCACACTATCTCTCCACTATCCCACACTATCTCTCCACTCTCCCACACTATCTCTCCACTCTCCCACACTATCTCTCCCACTCTCCCACACTATCTCTCCCACACTATCTCTCCACTCACACACTATCTCTCCACCGTCCCACACTATCTCTCCACTCTCCCACACTATCTCTCCACTGTCCCACACTATCTCTCCACTCTCCCACACTATCTCTCCACACTCCCACACTATCTCTCCACTCTCCCACACTATCTCTCCCACACTATCTCTCCACTATCTCTCCACTATCTCTCCACTGTCCCACACTTTCTCTCAACTCTCCCACACTATCTCTCCACTATCTCTCCACTGTCCCACACTATCTCTCAACTCTACCACACTATCTCTTCACTGTCCCACACTATCTTTCCACTCTCCCACACTATCTCTCCACTCTCACACACTATCTCTCCCACACTATCTCTCCACTGTCCCACACTATCTCTCCACTATGTCTCCACACACTATCTCCACTATCCCACACTATCTCCCGCACTATCTCTCCACTATCGCTCCACTCTCACACACTATCTCTCCACTATCTCTCCACTATCTCTCCACTCTCTATACACTATCTCTCCACTCTCCCGCACTATCTCTCCACTATCTCTCCACTCTCCCACACTATCTCTCCATTCTCCCACACTATCTGTCCACTCTCTCCACTATCTCCCCACTCTCCCACACTATCTCTCCACTCTCCCACGCTATCTCTCCACTCTCACACACTATCTCTCCACTCTCTCCACTATCTCTCCACTCTGCCACACCATCTTCCCACTCTCCCACACTATCTCTCCACTCTCCCACACTATTTCTCCACTCTCCCACACCATCTCCCCACTCTCCCACACTATCTCTCCACTCTCCCACACTATCTCTCCACTCACACACTATCTCTCCACTATCCCACACTATCTCTCCACTCTCCCACACTATCTCTCCACTGTCCCACACTATCTCTCCACTCTCCCACACTATCTCTCCACACTATCTCTCCCATACTATCTCTTCACTCTCCCACACTATCTCTCCACTCTCCCACACTATCTCTCCACTCTCTCTCCACTCTCCCACACTATCTCTCAACTATCTCTCCACTCTCCCACACTATTTCTCCGCACTATCTCTCCCACACTATCTCTCCACTCTCCCAAACTATCTCTCCACTCTCCCACACTATCTCTCCACTATCTCTCCACTATCTCACACCATCTATCCACTCTCCCACTATCTCTCCACTATCTTTCAACTCTCCCACACTATCCCACACTGTCTCTCCACTATCCCTTCCACACTATCTCTCCACTCTCACACACTATCTCTCCACTCTCTTCCACACTCACACACTATCTCTCCACTATCTCTCCACTACCTCTCCACTCTCCCACACTATCTCTCCACTATCCCACACTATTTCTCCACTCTCCCACACTATCTCTCCACTCTCCCACACTATCTCTCCACTCTCCCACACTATCCCACACTATCCCACACTATCCCACACTATCTCTCCACTATCTCTCCACTCTCCCACACTATCTCTCCACTCCCCCGCACTATCTCTCCACTATTTCTCCACTCTCCCACACTATCTCTCCACTCTCCCACGATATCTCTCCACTCTCCCACACTATCTCTCCACTGTCCCACACTATCTCTCCACTCTCCCACACCATCTCTCCACTCCCCCGCACTATCTCTCCACTCTCCCACACTATCTCTCCTCTCTCCAACACGATCTCTCCACTCTCCCACACCATCTCTCCACTCCCCCGCACTATCTCTCCACTCTCCCACACTATCTCTCCTCTCTCCAACACGATCTCTCCACTCTCCCACACTATCTCTCCACACTCCCACACTCTCTCCACAGTGTCACACACTATCTCTCCACACTCCCACACTATCCACACTATCTCTCCACTCTCCCACACTTTCTCCCACTATCCCACACTATCTCTCCACTATCTCTCCACTCTCCCACACTATCTCTCCACTATGTCTCCACTCTCCCACACTATCCCACACTATCACTCCCACACTATCTCTCCACTATCTCTCCACTATCTCTCCACTCTCTCTCCACTCTCCCACACTATCTCTCCACTCTCCCACACTATCTCCCACACTATCTCTCCAGTCTCCACTATCTCTCCCACACTGTCTCTCCACTATCTCTCCACTATCTCTCCACTATCTCTCCACTCTCCCACACTATCTCTCCACTCTCACACACTATCTCTCCACTCTCCCACACTATCCCTCCACTCTCCCACACTATCTCTCCACTCTCCCACAGTATCTCTCCACTCTCCCACACTATCTCTCCACTCTCCCACACACTCTCCACTATCTCTCCACTCTCCCACACCATCTCTCCACTATCTCTCCACGCTCCCACACTGTCTCTCCACTATCTCTCCACTTTGTCACCAAATATCTCCACTATCTCTCCACTCTCCGACACTATGTCTCCACTCTCCTACACTATCTTTCCACTATGTCTCCACTCTCCCACACTATCTCTCCACTATCCCACACTATCTCTCCACTCTCCCACACTATCTCTCCACTCTCCCACACTATCTCTCCACTCTCCCACACTATCTCTCCACTATCCCACACGATCTCTCCACTATCTCTCCACTATCTCCCCACTCTCCCACACGATCTCTCCACTCTCCCACACCATCTCTCCACTATGTCTTCACTCTCACACACTATCTCCCACACTATCTCTCCACTCTCCCACACTATCTCTCCACTATCTCTCCACTATCTCTCCCACACTATCTCTCCACTATCTCTCCACTCCCACACTATCTCCCCAGTCTCCCACACTATCTCTCCACTCTCCTACACTATCTCTCCACTATCTCTCCACTCTCCCACACTATCTCTCACCTCTCCCACACTATCTCTCCACTCTTCCACACTATCTCTCCACTGTCCCACACTATCTCTCACACACTATCTCTCCACTATCTTTCCACTCTCCCACACTATCTCCACTCTCCCACACTATCTCTCCACAATCCTACACTATCTCTCCACTATCTCACCACTCTTCCACACTATCTCCACAATCTCACACTATCTCTCTGCTATCTCTCCACTATCCCACACTATCTCTCCACTATCTCTCCACTATCTCTCCACTCTCCCACACTATCTCTCCACTCTCACACACTATCTCTCCACTCTCCCTCACTATCTCTCCACTCTCCCACACTATCTCTCCACTCTCCCACACTATCTCTCCACTATCCCACACGATCTCTCCACTATCTCTCCACTATCTCCCCACTCTCCCACACGATCTCTCCACTCTCCCACACCATCTCTCCACTATGTCTCCACTCTCACACACTATCTTCCCACACTATCTCTCCACTCTCCCACACTATCTCTCCACTATCTCTCCACTATCTCTCCCACACTATCTCTCCACTATCTCTCCACTCCCCACACTATCTCCCCAGTCTCCCACACTATCTCTCCACTCTCCTACACTATCTCTCCACTATATCTCCACTCTCTCCACA